>BMAO01032347.1:0-39262 GCA_019973975.1 Trichonephila clavata | reverse complement strand
TACAATCACTGCAGGGTTTCAGCAATTGCAATCCCGGCGCTCCGCATAACTTCTAGTTTTGCACCAGCACTTCCACCACTGGAAGAGATGATTGCTCCAGCGTGTCCCATACGTCTTCCTGGAGGTGCTGTTTGACCTGCTACAAAACCAACGATTGGCTTTTTAGTTTTTTCTGTTTTCACAAAATGTGATACATCTTCTTCTTCGTTTCCACCTATTTCACCAATAACTACAATACATGAGTATCGTCATCTTTTAAAAAGAGCTCCATACAGTCGACAAATGTCATACCATGAACTGGATCTCCCCCAATTCCGATACACGTGGATTGACCAAGACCAACAGCAGTTGTTTGTGCTACTGCTTCGTAAGTTAAAGTTCCAGAGCGAGACATAATTCCTATGTGTCCACGCTTATGGATATGGCCAGGCATAATTCCTATTTTGCATTCTTCAGGTGTAATAATTCCCGGACAGTTGGGACCAATCAATCGACTTTTTGAATCAACAAGCGCGCGCTTAACTTTCACCATATAAGTATAGGAATGCCCTCTGTAATACAAACTATCAATTCTATTTTTGCATCTATTGCTTCAAGTATTGCAGCAGCAGCAAATTTAGCAGGTACATATATAACTGTAGCATTTGCACGGTTTTTTCTTTGGCTTCTGCTACAGTATTAAAAACTGGTAACTAAGGTGAGTGCTACCACCCTTTCCAGGAGTTACACCGCAACCATTTTCGTCCCGTAGTCAATAGCTGCTCTGAATGAAACGTACCTTGTGCACCAGTAAAACCTGGCATATTAATCTTGTATCTTTATTTACTAAAACGGACATGCTTTATTTTACCTCTTTTACTATTCTTTTGCGCAGCATCACCCAGTTCATCTGCAGCAATAATATTTAATCCTGACTCTTCTAAGATTTTTTTTCCTTCCTCAAAATAGTACCTGATAACCTAACCACTAAAGGAACTTTAATACTCATTTCTTTTGCAGCCGCAACAATTCCACTTGCGATAATATCGCAACGCATTATACACCAAATATATTAACCAAAATTCTCTTACGTTGCTATCAGACAATATGATTTTAAATGCTTCAGTTACAGTTTCTTTACTCGCTCCACCACCAACATCCAAAAAGTTAGCAGGCTCTGCTCCGTAGTATTTATTATATCCATTGTTGCATAGCAAGACCTGCACCATTTACCATGCAACCAATACTGCCATCCATTTTGATGTAACTGAGCCCATACTTTGAAGCCTCTATCTCTTCTTTCACTTCTTCATCATAATCACGAAGTTCCATAATTTCTGGGTGACGATATAAAGCATTATCATCGAAATTGATTTTAGCATCGAGTGCAATAAATCTCCAGAATTTGTTTCAACTAGTGGGTTGATTTCAATTTGGCTCGCATCAGTTGCAATAAACGCATCATATATATTTTTTGCAACATTTGTTATTTTTTCTATTTGTTCTGAACTCAAATTAAAACTGCTGCTTAACTTGCTGCTATCAAACTTGTAGCAGAATCAATATCAAATTCACAATTTTTGCAGGAGAATTTTTTGCCACTTCTTCGATGTCCATTCCACCTTCTGAGGAAAATATGAATATTGGCCTACTGAGCTTCGGGTCGATTACCAGGCTTAATAATACTCTTTCTTAATGCTTGAGCCTTCTTCAACGTACACTTTTCTTACTTGCTGCCCGCTTGGCCTGTTTGATGAGTAACTAAAGTCATACCAATCATGTCTTTTACAAACTGTTGAGCTTCTTCATCTGACTTGCTAGCTTTACGCCACCGGCTTTACCCCTACCACCTGCATGAATTTGAGCTTTAACTACAAACACGTCAGATTTTAATTGACTTACTTGAGTCTTTACTTCTTCCGCAGATGTAGCAACAAAACTTTTGGCACTGGACATTAAATTTATGCAAAATCTCTTTGCTTGATATTCGTGAATATTCATAAACAACCAATGATAAACTATTAAAAAATTACCAACCGTAACGCTGCCTTCTGCATTCTTGCTGGTGCTCTTTTTCTCGCTTCAGCTTTCTTTTTAGCTCTTTTTCTGATTTTTTTTCATGATATTGTTTTTTCATTTTCAACCCTCTTCCTTCCTTTTGAATTGTTTTTTTCAATACTGGAAGAGCTCTGTCTACATCACCATAATGGACTGATACTTCTATCAAACTCTATACCTCCTTCGTAATCATTTCAAAATCTATTTATAAATTAGAAAATTAACATTGTCAATTATTTTATAAACTTGAGCGTTAAAATATAATATGCCACAATTTACATGGTAAATGATGTCATTCCAGTGTCAGCTACTTGCTTACTGATGGAGATTGCTCTTATATTGCAGCGTTTTTACAATCGTACTAACATCGGGCGGAGAGATTTGAACTCCCGACCCTTTGGTCCCAAACCAAATGCGCTACCAGGCTGCGCTACGCCCGACTTCTTTACTCAGAGTATCAATAACTCAGGCAAAATGCAAGATTCATTTGTTTACTTTAGAAAAAATATAATATGAGATTTAATATTATCTTAGAATATGTTTTTTATTAGCTCCTCTTTAACAACAGACTGCTTCGTAGAAAGTCTACAGGTTTTTGTGCGCGCAACACTGAACCAGATTTCTTTATCTTAGTCATATTTAAAAATCTAGCTACACCAATTGGTGAAAGTGAGTGCAGCAACTACAGCAGTATCGACCCTTAAAATTCTTTTTCCTAGACTCAATTTTTGACAAAACTTATCGCAAGATCAAGTTCATAAGATGAAAAACCACCTTCAGGCCAACAATAATAGCAACATTTTTTTTGCCTTTCAGCACTTTGTCAGCTTTACCTGTTTCATCACACAAAACAAAATTTTTACTCTGGAATCAGGTAACTCACAAAAGTTAATAGGAGGCAAAATCTCTGGTATACTTATCCTACCTGATTGTTCCGCTGCTTCGATTGCTTGTAATTTTGCTCTACTTAGGTTAATATTTTTTACCACTGTACGTTCCGTTGAAATAAATTGAATGCAGATTACTCCCATTTCAGTTGCCTGTCTTACTATGTTGTTCAAAGCAGCACTTTTTACCATGGCACAATACAGGTATAAATTTTCCTCATATTGCTGTTGTTTAGTGCATTCTTTGGTGTAACTTCTGTCAATTTACGCGATATATTAACTACTTCTCCTAACCATTCTCCATCTTTTCCATTAAAAAGAGAGAGATTATCATACTTCTTAAGCCGCATTACATTGCAAATATAGTGACTTTGTTGTGGATTAAGTGCTAAACTCACGCCTTGTGATAAAGCTTCTTCAACATAGAGCCTAATTTTTCCCATTCAAACTTTAATTATATTCTACTTGAGTGACTCTTACGGATTTGAACCCGTGTTACCACCGTGAAAGGTGGTGTCCTAACCACTAGACGAAAGAGTCAACTTGAATCTAACTAGGTTATATCGATTACATATATAAAGTCAATTCAATTATTTTGAATCACATAGTTAGAGGATATATCAGTAATCTTATATCGACAGCTTCCTATTACTCCATGCTCAATACTCACTGAACCTATCTCAGATTTAGGAGCTAATTCTAATTGTTGTTCAACTTTTGTATCGGAATCATAGCCAGAATCGTAGCCAGAATCTCTACGCTCATATTTCTGCCTTATTTCTTCTACACTAAAGCCAGCCTTGGTCTTAATTTTTTGATCATTAGTCTGTTGCTGACTTATCGACTTATTAGCACTTTGCTCATTTAGCTTCACTTGCCAATCATTCACTTATCTTGCACTAACCCATGGTAAGTTCCAGAATTGGCTTTTACACCTTTTGCTTTTCTTTCTGCTCTTTTCTTGGACAAATCTACCCTAGCATAAATAGGTTCTGACGATTGTTCTGGCTCTTTCTGTTTTAGGCTAGCAGGCTTTTTTTGTTCTGAAAAATTATCTATAGTTTCATAGATAGGTTCTTCTGATATACTCAAATAACCACTATCGTTCAATGATGAATTTTCAGTAGATTTTTTATGTGAATCATATATTTCAGCATAAATAGATTCTTCTGATACGCTTAACTCCCCTAATGAATTACTAATCTTAGTGTCATACACCTCAGCGTAAATGGGCTCTTTTAAAAGAGAAGTATCAAGGCCAGTACTTTTTGACTTATACTCAAAAGTTCTAGGGGTTTTTTAGTGGTACTACATTATTGCTCACCTCAGCGTACATAGTTATTGCTTATATTCAAAGGTTCTAGGAGGTTTTTTAGGTGGTATCATGTTACCAACTGAGTTAGCCTCAAGTTTCAGCTTTACTACTTCTTTAAACTCATCAAAACCTTCTCTTTCTTGAAAATGTTCAATATTTTTTCCTTTTCTTCAACATTTCGAGGCATTGCACCATTTATTACTAACTCACCAAGTATAAAACAACATTTTTCCTTATAGTCTTTGAGATCATAGTGCATAACCCTTTTCTCATGAGCAAGCGCTCTCTCGTATTTATAAATTACACTTCCTATACTGTTGATGCCTATTGCATTAACGTTGCGCCAGCATTAATAAGTAATTCCATTACATCATAATCAAGACTTTTTACTGCATATCCTAAAGCCTGATTTAAAGCTTGATTATTATTTATATCAAATGATCCTGTATTCTTGAAAAACATAGTCTTTGAAAAGAATTTTCTAAAACTATTTAGTGCATTGTAGAGACTTAGAGTCAGTTTAATACCTTTTATGTCATTGTTTTTGACAGATTTAATTAAAAAATTATCTATTATACCCATGATTATACCCCTATATAAAAGTTCACTATCATGGTACAACTTTAAACTATGATGATTTATTTTCTGCTAATAGCAGCTCTCTATAACCACTTAACAAGTGGTGGCATTGACATCATAATTGCATCTGGATTGCCGTCAGTCATTAAACCAAACCTTGTGCCACGATCGTATAACAGATTGAATTCTACATATCTGCCACGTTTTATTAATTGATTTTCTCGTTGTTCTTTTGTCCAAGATTTTTGTATATGTTTACGTATGATGTGCAAATAAATTTCCAAAAAGGCTTCACCTACTGCTTTTGTGAACTCAAAATCGTTTTCCCAGTTGCCAGAACTCAGATTATCATAGAAAATGCCACCAATACCACGCGGCTCTTTTCTATGTGGTAAGAAAAAATAGTTGTCACATTGCTCTTTAAATTTTGGATAATATCCGGTGTCAAATCTATCACATGTCATTTTGATTGATTCATGGATATACTTGCAATCTTCTTCATTTTTATATATTGGCGTAAAATCCATTCCTCCACCAAACCATTGTTTTGAAGTATATATCAGCCTTGTGTTCATATGTGCTGCAGGGATAAGGGCGATTGCATATGAGACACTAAAGATATACCGCTTGCCCAAAACTCTCCGTTACTTTCACTTGCACCAGGAATTTCATTAATGGCTGAATCTGCAAATTTTCCGTGTACTTTTGAAACGTTTACTCCAACTTTTCAAAAACATTACCAAAAATAATTGTAGATTCACCACCTCCACCACCTGGGCGATCCCACTTTCTCTTTTCGATCTTTGCTCTGCGGATGATTGTTTTTCAATTAATAAGAAAGATTCTATGATCTTATCTCTTAGTGCACAGAACCATTTAAATGCTTGTGTTTTTTGTTTTTCCATAATATCCTCTTGCTAGCTTATTAACATTGTTATACCTGATATTTAAGGAACTTAATTAGATTTGGATGATAATTATCTATCAAAGACGTTAATAAATCTATAATAATTAAATCAATATAATAAAACATTTTCGTATGCACAACGATGCCAAGTAACAATAATGATTAAAAGATACATAGATAACAAAAAAGAGAACAGGGTTGACTTCATACTAAGAAATTATGGAATGTCAATTGTTGTGATGGCAGTTATTATGCTCTTACCTCCAGTAGCAATATCGATACTCTACTTTTTTGATATATATAGTCAGCATATTAATATAGAGATTAATTTATTAGTTAGCATTCTAACAACTCTCTTTATGATATATAATGTAAAACGCTACAGATACCTACTTAATACTATAGAATTTCAAAATGCAATATTTGCAAATGCACTAAATCATAATACAGAATTTTGCCTTATTTTACATAGAGATGAGGGTATTATTTATGCTGATGCAAGGTTCTACGAAAGGTTTAAAGATCATATAGATGATGACATTACGTTAGACAAGATTCTTGAAATAGGAGATGTTCAGAAGCAGACAAAAAAGTACTCTATCATGCACTAAAAAATAACTCTTCTGTACAGGTATGCATTTCCCTAAACAAGAAGAATAGAGTATCTAACTTTCTTTTGCTCTTTGAGCCGATACCAGATAATCCCCAAATTGCTATAAATAGTAATAAGATTTTAAATTTATCATTAGTGCCAATAGCAAGGCCAGATGGGTATTTTGTGTTAAAAGCAACACAGATAAACAAGGAGCAGATATATGAAGAGTTAATAGAAAAACACAGTATAGGAACTTACATTGCAAATGCCAAAGGGTGATTTTATCTGTAAATAAAAGATTTTTAGACATATTTGAACTGAAAAAACTGGAAAAAGGTAGCTCAATCAGTGATTTTATATCTCAATCTAAATATAACAATACAACAACCGATAATGAAATTTTGTTTTTTACTATAAGTGGTATTCCATTCAAGGCTTATATGAGCACTGCTATATTTTGTGATAAATACAACCATAGCTATATATATGGCTTTATAACACCAACCGAATCAAATATTGTTGATTATCAATTACACCCTTGTTTTGCAAATTCATCAATTGCTATTGCACAATGTGACATAAACGGCAACTTTGTAAAGAAAAATACGGCACTAATAAAGCTTGCAGGTCAGATAATAATTCAATCTTTACATTGATATTAGATAGTTATCATGTAAAAATACGTGAATATTTTTGAGTAATAGAATAAATAATGCGTCCTTTGATGTACAGCTCAACGGCGATAATAACATAAAAATATATTTCAATAAGTTTCTTCATAATAAAATGATCTTCATACTTTGTTATTTTATTGACAATACTGAACACAAAAACCTAGAGATAAAGCTTGAGCATTATCAAAAGATGCAAGCTATAGGGCAGTTAGCAGGTGGTATTGCGCATGATTTCAACAATATATTGACTGGGATAATAGGATTTTGCGATTTGCTTTTACTCCAGCATTCAGCTGGTGATCCATCTTTTGGAGATATAATACAGATACAGCAAAATGCAAAGCGTGGATCAAATTTAGTAAGACAATTGCTTGCTTTTTCAAGAAGACAGACCTTGCAGCCAAAAATTATTGATGTAAATAGAACTATAGCTAATCTTTATGAAATGATAAAAAGATTAATAGGTGAAAATATAAAATTTAACATTTATTATGGTAGAGACTTGGGTGCTGTTAGGGCTGATCAAGGGCAATTAGAGCAAGTTATACTTAACTTAGCAGTCAATGCTAGTGCTGCTATGGAAAAGGGCGGGGAATTAACTATACGAACCTTTAATCAAAAGATTGACTCATTAAATTCTACATCTCAGGATATGTTTTCTCCAGACAAGGAAACGATCGAACATGGAAATTATGTTGTGATTGAAGTAATTGATACTGGATGTGGAATGACAAGTGATACAATTGGAAAGGTATTTGACCCATTTTTTTCTACCAAAGATATTACCTCTGGTACAGGTCTTGGCCTCTCTACTGTATATGGTATTATTAAACAAACTGAAGGATACATCTATGTTGCTAGCAAAGTAAATCATGGAACTAAATTTAGCATATTTTTGCCCATGGTTTACATATCAGATGAAAATCTGAGAGAGGAAGATAGTGAAGAAATAGAAAGACCGGTAGTAAGTGAAATTAAAGGTAATGGTATAATTTTATTGATTGAAGATGAAGATTCAGTAAGGGAATTCATTGCTAAAGCACTAAAAAGGAAAGGATTTGATGTAATAGAAGCAAGCATAGGCAGCGAGGCGCTAGAAATAATCAGTAAAAAAAGTCAACACATAGATCTTATAATCACTGATGTAATCATGCCAGAGGTGAGCGGCCCAGAAATAGTTAAAGAAGCATTGATCCATAGGCCAAATATCAACGTTATTTTTATTTCTGGGTATGCAAAAGATGCTTTTTTAAAGAGTGATGACATCAATATAGAAGATTTTCACTTTTTGCCAAAGCCATTCACTCTGAATGAATTAGGAAACAAGGTTCAAAGTGTGTTACACAAAGCAAAAAAGACAGTCTAATTTTAGTGTGATTAGCAACAAAAAAATTTTCTAATGCAAAAGTTTCTTGCATATATACAATAGAATTATTTTATACATAAGATAAAAGGCGTGAGCAAGATTATTGCAATAGTAAATCAAAAGGGTGGAGTTGGCAAAACCACAACTAGTATAAATTTATCGACAGCCTTTGCTGCTGTGGGAAAAAGCACTTTATTGGTAGATCTTGATCCTCAAGGAAATGCCAGCACCGGACTCGGGATTTCTTATCGTAGTAGGGAAGAAAAAAATATATACAAAATACTACTGAGCAGCGAAAATAAATTGATAGAATCGGCAATTTTCAATATAAAGGAAATTCCAAATTTATCACTAATTTCGTCAGTAGTTGATTTATCAGCTGCAGAAATTGAATTATCGCAACTTGAGCGAGGAAAATTTGTGCTAAAAAGCGCATTAGAGAAGATACGCGATAATTATGAGTATATAATCATCGATTGCCCTCCATCACTTGGGCTTCTAACCATAAATGCTTTGACTGCTGCTAATTCTATTATTGTCCCTCTTCAGTGTGAATTTTTTGCTTTGGAGGGATTAAGCCATTTAGTTAAAACTGTAGAGCTGATAAAAAGAAATAACCTAAACCCTTTTTTGGCAATAGAAGGGATAGTGTTAACAATGTATGACAGGCGCAACAAACTCAGTGAACAGATTAAAAACGATATTTGCCAGTATTTAAATGATAAAGTATACAAAACTATCATCCCATTGTATGAGACTGTTATTCCACGTAACGTACGGTTATCAGAAGCGCCTTCTCATGGAAAACCCGCTATTGTGTATGATCTTAAGTGTCCTGGTGCACAAGCATATATAAGTTTGGCAAGGGAAATTTTAAAAAAGCACGCGAGCAGTTGTAAGGAGAAGAAACTAGTAAGCGAGGGCGTAGTATGAAGGATGATAGACGCCTCGGCAGAGGTCTTGCCGGCCTCATAGGCGATAATTATGATAATAAAGAAGATCGACAAGAGCATTTGCCTATTTCATTACTGCACCCAAGCAAATTTCAACCGAGGAAACATTTTGACGAGGAGTCATTAAGAGAACTTGCAAATTCGATAAAGAAAAGTGGCATTATACAGCCTATCGTGGTACGCAAAGATTCAAATGATGATGGTTATGAAATAATAGCTGGAGAACGTCGTTGGCGAGCAAGCAAGATTGCAAATCTTGATAGTGCACCGGTTATCATAAAAGATCTGAGCGACAAGGAATGCTTGGAAGTATCCATTATTGAAAACATACAAAGGCAAGATATTAATCCAATAGAGGAAGGTGAAGCTTACAGAAAACTGATAGATGAGTTTTTCTATACACATGAGGAATTAGCTTCAGCTATAGGCAAAAGCCGCAGCCACATAACCAATATGATTCGGATGTTGTTGCTCCCTGATAGGGTGAAAACAATGATCAATGAGAAAAAATTGTCTATGGGTCATGCAAGAGCGTTGATTAATGTTGAAAATGCGGAAAGTATTGCAGAAAGAATAGTTTCTCAGGGCCTGAGCGTTAGACAAACTGAAAAATTGATAAAAGACTTACAACAAAATAATGATCAAAAAGAGCATAAGTGTACTAAAAATCAAGATATAGCAGCACTAGAAGGTGCTATATCTTCTCAACTTGGTTTAAAGATCAAAATTAATGACAGTAATTCTAAGGGTAAAGTTATGATACGGTATAATAATCCAAATGAATTGAATTTAATATTAAAAATTTTAAATAGGAAACTTGAGTGTTAGTAGAGCAAAAAGATAATATAAAATACAACTGTTGATGTCACCCAAGTAGCATGGAAATGCGAAAATCACTTGACAAACTCTGCCAGCTCCCTTAATCATGGTACTGGATATGTACAGTTCCAGAGTGTGATGGTATACTATCATTATCATTTAAGGAGTCATTATAGGAGAGATATTACATGGGTGCGCCAAAACAACAGAGGCGGTGCGTAGAACAATACAAAATAGTAAAGAGAGCATAGCAAAACTTGCCAAGCGCTATCCGAAAACTATTGTGAAATGGAAAAAACGCTCATTTACGCAAGATGCTACAATGGGCCTAAAACAACCAAGATCAACTGTTTTAAACAAGGAAGAAGAGGCAATAATTGTTGCATTTCGTAAGTATACACTATTGCCATTAGATGATTGCCTCTATGCTTTGCAAGCCTCTATCCCACGCTTGAGCCGCTCTAATTTACATCGTTGTTTGCAAAGACATAACATTAGCAGACTACCAGATGTCGATGGTGAAGTTAAAACAAAAAAGAGGTTCAAACAATATCCTATAGCATATTGATATAGCAGAAGTTAGAACAGAAGAAGGAAAGTTGCACCTGTTTGTTGCCATAGATCAAATTTGCCTATGTTGAGCTTCATAAAAGTGCTACAAAACCAATAGCTGCTGAGTTTTTGCGTAATTTGATCAAAATTTTGCCCTATAAAATCCATACTATTTTGACAGATAACGGTATACAATTTACCAATCAAGAACGTAATAAACACGCTTTTCAACACATATTTGATAGAGTTTGTGAAGAACATTACATTGAACATCGTCTAACAAAAATCAGCCATCCTTGGACAAATGGGCAAGTTGAGCGTATGAATAGAACGCTAAAAGATGCTACAGTTAAAAAGTATTACTACAAATCACACCAGCAACTCAAAGAGCATCTTTATAGCTTCGTTATAGCCTACAATTATGCTAAAAGACTAAAAACTCTTAAGGATCTTACCCCTTTTGAATTTGTATGTTCTCAGTGGACAAAATTTCCTGATTTATTTATACTTAATCCTTACCATCATACTCTGGGACCATACATGTTTTAGGAGAGTTTGCTAATGGAGGCTCTTAAGTTGACGCCATTGGCTGAACGGATACCTCTTAACTTGACGCGTATGGTTTATTTAACACTCCCAACAGTTACAAATAATTCACCATTTCTTCTGGTTTCACTATCCTTTCAAACTCCTCCTCAGTGAGCAGTTGAAGTTTTGCTGCTGCTTCTTTTAGGGTGATATTTTCTTTATAAGCAAGCTTCGCTATTTTTGCTGCATTGTCATACCCTATATGCGTATTTAATATAGTGACCAACATTAACGACTGATCCAGTAAATCTTTTATCCTCTCTTCATTTGCCTTAATACCAACTACACATTTTTCTGTAAAATTTAAACTTGCATCAGCTAAAAGTCTTATAGACTGCAAAACATTGTAAATTATCACTGGCTTAAACACATTCAATTCAAAATGACCGTTTGAACCACTAATGGTCACAGCAACATGATTTCCCATAACTTGAGTGCACACCATAGTTACTGCTTCACACTGAGTTGGATTCACTTTACCTGGCATAATTGAAGAACCAGGCTCATTTTCCGGTAACATTATTTCCCCAATTCCACACCTTGGACCAGAACCAAGCAACCTTATATCATTTGCAATTTTCATTAAACTGACTGCTACTGTATTGAGTGTTCCACTGAGCTCAACTAAAGCATCGTTTGCTGCTAGCGCTTCAAATTTATTGCCTGCTGAAGTAAATGGAAGATTAGTAATTTCTGCAACTTGGCTTGAAAAATCTTCAGCAAAACCCTTTTTAGTATTGAGTCCCGTGCCAACCGCAGTGCCACCTTGTGCAAGCTCGTATATACCACTTAAAGTTGATTTTACTCTCTCTATCCCCTTTCTAATCTGGGCTGCATAGCCAGAAAACTCCTGTCCCAGTGTTAGGGGTGTTGCATCTTGTAAGTGAGTACGTCCTACTTTTATTATATTTTTAAATTCCTGAACCTTATTATCCAGCACCTTATGCAATTTTTCAAGATTTGGAATAAGCAAGCAGTTTATTTGCTCTGCTGCTGCTATATGCATTGCTGTTGGAAAGGTGTCATTTGATGACTGACCATAATTCACATGGTCGTTTGGATGTATCGGAGATTTACTACCCAAATTACCACCTAAAATCTCTATTGCGCGATTGCTGATCACTTCATTCATATTCATATTAGTCTGCGTTCCGGATCCGGTTTGCCAAACAACAAGCGGAAATTCATTATTAAATTTGCCATCTATTACTTCCCTTGCGGCTGCGCAGATTGCGTCCCCTACCTTATTATCTATGCTACCCTGCTTCATGTTAACACATGCTGCTGCAAGTTTTACTATTGCTAATGCTTTAATCAGAGGCTCTGGCATTTTTTCTGTGCCAATCTTAAAATTTTCTAAAGAACGTTGAGTCTGCGCTCCCCAGTAATGTTCACTTGGTACTTTTACTTTCCCTAAGCTGTCTGATTCTATTCTCGTTTTTCTATCCATATTTTCCTTCTTAGCGTCATGCAAACTGGTTCACTACATAATTTTTTCATGTCTACTTCTTGGTTAATTAAATCATACTAGATCCAAGTAGTCAAGTGTGACCTTACCCAGAAAAAGTAGAGAGAAAGTTAAGACGTTTTTGGAGTAAAATAAAACGTTTTTTCAAAATATGGCAAATAGTTTATTCTCTTTGTAAAAAACATTCCAAACTTTCTCTCCACTTTTTCTGGGTAAGGTAAGGTCAGTTTAGCTATAGGTAGCAATTTTCTGTATTTACTTTAAATTGAAGAAAGCTCAAATGAAAGATCGTATTTTGCTAAAAATCACAGAATGCAGTCTGGTTACATCACTAGTGCCTAAAGTGATCTCCTTTATCCTCTCATCTGCTAGTATTTTTAATTCCTTACCGTATCTATAATAATTTCGCTTTATAACGTGTAACTCATCAGCAGAAGAAGAATCTAATTTAGGGTAATATGCGTAATCGCAATTTTCTTCGATGTCCTCAATGCTTATAGATGATGCTAAAAGTGGAAATAGAATTAATAGTAAAGTTAGTAGGATTCTTGTACAACTATTACACCACGTCTTGGGTGTCATTCCAGTGCGTGACACTGTAATCCAGGAGCCAGTGCTTCCTTTTGTCATTCCAGTGCGTGACACTGGAATCCAGAGTTGTAGACCAAGTGTCTTTTCTTTGTCATTCCAGTGTCCCTTTCTTGTCATTAAAGTAGCTGACACTGGAATCCAGGGGCATATAGATAGGTGTCGACAGTTCGTCATTCCGCTACGTGTTAGCGGAATCTAGAAAATTGAATTTTATGAAAAAGAGTGAATAAAATTTATACTAAAAAATATAAGAAAAGTGCTTGTACTACAATTTATTTTTAGTATATTAATTACATAATATTTTTACTTGGGAGTCAATATGCATAGTGGTAATGATAAAAAAGGTTTTGATGCTGAAAAGTGGAAACGTGAGAATCCAGGTCCAGGTGGTGGTATAGTGCAGGGAGCAAAAGGAATGAGGTATGATGACCATAGTGATGCAGCCAAAAGAGTAGAAGAAAGGAGGCGTCAGTCTGAGCAAAAAAATAATCCCGGTGGTCCTAGACGTTAAGTAAAGAGTAGCTGTTGTAATTTAAAAATGGGGAGGTTGGTATGCCTAATACAAAAACAGTAAGAGCTTTGGTTAGTGCTTTTAATGTTAATAATTATGATTTCAATGCAGTTAAAACCAATTTCACGCTGCAAAGCAGGTACGGGAAGGACTGTATCGTAGTCTCATTTGATAAGGGTATGAAGGATTATCAGTGTAGCGAATATCTTTACAATATAAAAAGGAAAATAGTAGGTGAATTCTACGATGTAAAGGGATATGAAGTAGCGTTAAACACAGGCAAGTCAATTTTTGATGCTAAATCTTTTCCATTTGACATCAATAAAGGAGATACCGTCTCACCAGTCAACAAAAAAATTATAAAAATTGCTCAAGTTACATCATAAAATCAAAAAATACTTTCAATTTACATCCTGTGTAGCAGTACACAGATTATAGTTAGTGGATATGTTGATAAGTAAATTAGTTACATATAAGACAGCAGAAATTTACTTATCAACATATCCACTAACCAACTACATTCAATAAATTTGTGTAAGATACTATTTCACATAAGATGTGATAGAAAGCATTTTTTGATTTTAAAGCACTAAACCTTCAGCCAACCTTTTAGCCCTATAGTTTTTGATATGGTCTGAATCAAAAGCCTTCTTTGAACTTAGAACACCAAAAACAATATGGAGTAACTTACGCATCGCAGCTCCCACAATGGCCATATTATGCTTGCCTTTTTCTTTTAATCTCTTGCAAAAAGTCATAATAATAGGATTGTGATTTTTAGCTACTATAGCAGGAAAATACATTGCCTTACGTAGTGTTCGTGAACCTGATTTACTTAATCTGGGTTTGGCATATACAGAGGAACCTGATGTTATATTTCTCGGTATAACTCCTGCATATGCTGCCAATTGCCTGGCATCTCTAAAAGCCTTTGTGTCAGGAACTTCAGCTAAAATAGCTGTTGCTGATTCTTCTCCTATGCCTGGAATAGTCAATAGAAGTTGAAAATTTTCCAACAATTCTTTGTGTCGATTTAATAGTTCACGTACGGAGTTTTTTATTGTTTCTATTTTTTGAGCTATATTCATTGCAAGGTCTTCCCAAGCATTTGCAACTTCTTTGGGAAGTCTCTCTTTTTTTTCTAAGTGGTTATTTACTAATGTTAACTCATCTTTTAACGCAACCGAGCAACGATAAAGATGTTTTAATTTTTTCATTTCAGGAGAAGGTGGTGTCCAACGAGAAGGTTCCTGTCTTTGGCAATAATCAGCAATAATTTCTGCATCGGTCTGATCATTCTTTTGTCTTACAAGCTTACTCCTCGCATAAGATTTAATACAATAAGGATTTACAACACTAACAAAATATCCAGAATTGTGTAGAAATTCAGCCAAAGCTTCGCTATAACAACCAGTAGCTTCCATACAAGCTTTCACTTGTTCTACGTTATGTTTTTGTAGAAAGTTCAGTAGACCTTGAAACCCATTATCATCGTTCTTAAAGCTTCTTTTCCTAGTTTCACGTTTTCCTTTTTTACTTATGAATGAGAGATAAACATCAAAGCGATCTTTTGATATGTCTATGCCCAAAAAGTTGTTGATCATATATAACCCCATACGTTACTATTTAAAATGAAAAGTAGGGCTAACCTTGTGAATACAGAATTAGAACCATTTAGGTTTTTCTACGATACCGTCCAGCCTATACTTTGAGAAGGGAACTCTTGTCTCCTATACAGATTTTATATCTAAGGCTAGCAACAGAGTTTTTCCCTTCTCCATCTAGTGCTTAAGCTTAAAGCATTAGATGCTTTTTTCAAGATACAAGGCTACTTGGATGACAAAAAAAGGAGCACTGACCTCTCTTGGGCTCTTTTAGCTACAAACGTTAAGAAATTTACCAAATGAAAAAAAAGGCAAAAGAAGCCCCGTGGTTGGCTAATTACTTACATTATACTTTCAAGTATAGACCTGCTGCAAAAGGTGATGACAAAATGATGTGAGAGAGGTAAAAGAAGAATAAGCAGATTGAGTAAGGTAAAAAAATGAGCTTTAGTTACTATAACATAAAGAAACATCCAAGAAACTTTCGTAATATAACAGGTTTAACTGTAGAGGAGTTCGAAAAGGTGGTGGAAAAAGTGAGGTCTGAGTGGGAAAAACTTGAAAAACAAAAAAAGTGCCATGGTAGAAGATCACAACTACCAACTCTGGAAGATAAGTTATTTTGCGTAATTTTGTACTATCGCACTTACATAACACACAGATTTTTAGGGTGCCTGTTCAATGTGCACAACGCAAATGTGTGTAGGTTACTGAAGAAAA
Source organism: Trichonephila clavata (assembly GCA_019973975.1). Taxonomy (NCBI): domain Eukaryota; kingdom Metazoa; phylum Arthropoda; class Arachnida; order Araneae; family Nephilidae; genus Trichonephila; species Trichonephila clavata. The sequence continues at coordinate 23,096 of BMAO01032347.1, read as the reverse complement.
TAGAGCCATTACTTGCCAAAAAAGTTACTATCACAAAAGATAGAAGTATGACGCCAGAAAAAACACTGAAGATTTTGGCTGATGTTACAGAACAGCAAATACAGAGACCAGAAGATAGTAAAAAACGGAAGAAATCATATTCAGGAAAAAAAAGAACCAACACTATGAAAACTGAGATTATTATCGAAGAAGGAGGAAGAATTTTATCAGTGTCAAAGTCATACCGTGGTAGAATTAGTGATTTTCGCATAAGGAAACAAGAAAAATATTTACCACTTGATAGCATAAAACATGCCGATTCTGGATATCAAGGTTGGCAAAAATTGCAAAGCAATGTTATAATTCCATATAAAAAGTATCGTAAAAAGCCATTAACTCAAGAGCAGAAAGAGCATAATAGAAGATTAGCATCATTTAGAATGAGAGTAGAAAATAAGATCCGAGAGATAAAGATATTTAAAATTATGTCGAATGTTTATCGCAATTTTCAGAAAAAATATAACCTGAGGTTCAATATTATTGCTGGTATTGTAAATCTTAAGCACGCCTTTTAGTTAACCTTGATTTTATTCACCCTCCTTCCCTTTTTTTTATCGCTTGATTCGCAGCAGGTCTTGTTATATATAATCTTTTTGAATACGAAGAAAACTGATGAATGAGTATGATATTACGGTTATAGGTAGCGGTCCTGGTGGTTATATAGCAGCAATTAGGGCGGCACAGCTTGGGTTTAAAACTGCAATTGTAGAAAAAGAAAAAAATTTAGGCGGTATATGCTTAAATTGGGGATGTATACCAACAAAATCACTACTTAGAGCATCTGAGGTTTATAGGCTAATAAAAAGATCAAAAGAGTTTGGTATAGAAGTAAAGGGAGCGAGTTTTGATATACAATCAATAGTGCAATACTCAAGAAACGTTGTTGATAAATTGTCAAGCGGTGTTGCATATTTGATGAAAAAAAATAACATCAAAGTTCATCAAGGCTTTGGTAAACTTGCAGGCAATAGTACTATAAAAGTTGCTGGCGATAAGGAAGAACAAGAAATTGTTTCCAAGCATATCATTTTAGCAACAGGAGTGAGGGCACGGAATCTGCCTGGAATAGAGGCAGATGGAGATTTAATATGGAATGCGCAGCATGCTATGATGCCGGGCAAATTACCAAAATCACTACTAATTATAGGGTCTGGTGCAATCGGAATAGAATTTGCAAGTTTTTATAGTACTTTGGGGGTTGATGTAACAATCATAGAGATAAAGAGCACTATTTTGCCGCTGGAGGATAAGGATATTTCAGATTTAGCACAAGAAATATTCACAAAACAGGGGATAGAAATATATACAAGCAGTAGCGTAAAAGCTCTTACTAAAAGTAAAGACTCTGCTCAAGTGCTACTAAGTAGTGGTGAGAGCAAAGAATTTGAGAGGGTGATTGTTGCGGTTGGAATTCAAGCAAATATTGAAAATATAGGTTTAGAAAATACAAAAATTAAATTAAGCCCTTCTGGCTTTATTGAAACGAATGAATGGTATGAAACTAGTGAATCAAATGTGTATGCAATAGGTGATGTAGCTGGCCCACCATGTTTAGCACATAAAGCGAGCCATGAAGCCGTGATCTGCATTGAAAAGATTGCTGGTAAAAATGCTCATGCGTTAAAAAAAGAATGCATACCAAATTGCACTTATTCTCATCCACAAATAGCGAGCATCGGCCTTACTGAGGAACAGGCAATAAAAGGTGGGTATGATATAAAAGTAGGAAAATTTCACTCTAACTTTAATGGTAAGTCTATTGCACTCAGTGAAACTGAAGGGTTAGTGAAAACAATTATAGACAAAAAGACAGGCGAACTTCTGGGTAGCCACATGATAGGTGCAGAAGTAACGGAGTTAATTAGCAATTTTGCTCTTGCAAAGCAACTAGAAGGAACAGACTTCGACATAAAATCTACGATTTTTCCTCATCCAACCATTTCAGAGATGATACACGAATCAGTGCTTGCTGCAGATGTTAAATAGTTGAACTAACGTTCCATTGTTTTAGAGGTGTCAATGTCTTGAGTAGTAGTTTGATTAGGCGCTTTAGTTTCAATAGATTGATTACCACCAGCATCAGAGTTCTGTAACTCTTCTTTCAATCCCTTAGCTGCTTCTTTAGACCTGCTGCAAAAGGTGATGACAAAATGATGTGAGAGAGGTAAAAGAAGAATAAGCAGATTGAGTAAGGTAAAAAAATGAGCTTTAGTTACTATAACATAAAGAAACATCCAAGAAACTTTCGTAATATAACAGGTTTAACTGTAGAGGAGTTCGAAAAGGTGGTGGAAAAAGTGAGGTCTGAGTGGGAAAAACTTGAAAAACAAAAAAAGTGCCATGGTAGAAGATCACAACTACCAACTCTGGAAGATAAGTTATTTTGCGTAATTTTGTACTATCGCACTTACATAACACACAGATTTTTAGGGTGCCTGTTCAATGTGCACAACGCAAATGTGTGTAGGTTACTGAAGAAAATAGAGCCATTACTTGCCAAAAAAGTTACTATCACAAAAGATAGAAGTATGACGCCAGAAAAAACACTGAAGATTTTGGCTGATGTTACAGAACAGCAAATACAGAGACCAGAAGATAGTAAAAAACGGAAGAAATCATATTCAGGAAAAAAAAGAACCAACACTATGAAAACTGAGATTATTATCGAAGAAGGAGGAAGAATTTTATCAGTGTCAAAGTCATACCGTGGTAGAATTAGTGATTTTCGCATAAGGAAACAAGAAAAATATTTACCACTTGATAGCATAAAACATGCCGATTCTGGATATCAAGGTTGGCAAAAATTGCAAAGCAATGTTATAATTCCATATAAAAAGTATCGTAAAAAGCCATTAACTCAAGAGCAGAAAGAGCATAATAGAAGATTAGCATCATTTAGAATGAGAGTAGAAAATAAGATCCGAGAGATAAAGATATTTAAAATTATGTCGAATGTTTATCGCAATTTTCAGAAAAAATATAACCTGAGGTTCAATATTATTGCTGGTATTGTAAATCTTAAGCACGCCTTTTAGTTAACCTTGATTTTATTCACCCTCCTTCCCTTTTTTTTATCGCTTGATTCGCAGCAGGTCTAGTGTTAACATTTGGTGCAAGCAAACTAGAATTTTCTCCGTTTTGGGGATTAATTGCACTGTAGAGATAAAAATTTTGCCTACCTAATTTTATTTTAACCTTCGTCCTGGTGCCCTTTTTAAACCACCCATGTCCAACTTTCGAATGTGTGCCAAACCTTGATTCATCAAAGAAAAACAGCTCTTTTTTAGGATACTTGCCAATAATTTCATTGAGATTTTTTTTTGAATTCTTCCTGTCTGTTTTTATCTTGTCCATTATGAACTGGCCTTGGTGTAATATATGAAAATTTCATTCTTTGCATATTACGGTGCACTGTGGACTTACTGACATTCAGACCAAATTTTTCCTGAATCTTTATTCTCATTTCTTTAATAGTAATGTTGGGATTTTCTTCTATCCATACTTCAACTTGCTGTAGTTGAACCTGATTTAATTTAGTTTTTCTACGTCGTTGTGGAGGAGCAAACAGTTTTTCTTCTCTGCCAAATTTCAAGAGTTTTACCCACGAAGTTAGTGCGCTTCTTGAAATGCAATATATTTTTGCTACAGCCGTTATACTGTACTTTTTTGCTGCAATTACAGCATTTAGTTTTTTTGAAACATATGCATTATTCCTTACTTTCTTCAGCATTTCTTTTGCTGATTCTACTACTTTTTCATCCAATAATTTTGATCTTAATGCCATTTAAACCTCGCTATTTTACTTACTTCAGTATGGCTTTTTTTTTATTATTATCTATCCGTTTGTTGTGCAGTGGGAATTGGTATAAGATAAATTTATAAAATAATTATTTTTGTATTTCAAGCTTTGTAATTTTAGCTTGTTCTTTCTGTAAATGATTTTTTCAGATAGGCTGATGGTAAAATGGTAATTTAAAATTACTAGAAATTTGATTGAAATATTAATATACAATCAACTTAAAGTTTTAAATTTGATATCATATAATTATTGACAAGTTATATGATATTAATATCTTGGTATATTAAATATTATGTTATAATGTTTAATAAAGTTAATTGATATGTGAGTGTAAGAATTATGGAAATAATATCGTTAAATAACTTAGACAGTGCAGGAGTAAAAACAAAGTTGCTTTATATAATAAATAAAATTATAGAAAAAAATGCTTGGACTCAGGCTTTTGCAGCTGAGACACTTGGTATTGATCAGCCAAAGGTATCACAAATTAAAAATGGTAAAATAGATGGTTTTTCTTTAGAGCGATTGTTAGGATTTCTAAAAAAACTTGATCATGAAATAACAATCACGATGACAGAAAGCCAAGAAATAAAATCTGAGGCAGAAAAAGTGAAACATGAAGTTGAATCGCAATAGATACAAAGTTGACAACTTGTTTTTTGTGATATAGTATAAAACTTATTAAGGTAGTATTTTATGGCTGAGTCTATTGTAGAAAAATGTACAGAACAGGTAAGCAACCGTTTCAAATTGGTTCTATTGGCAAGTCAAAGAACACATGATTTAAATACAGGAGCAAGTAATCCAGTTCAAACAGTTCAGTTTAAAGACCATAAAAACACCATAGTTTCCTTATATGAAATAGCAGAAAAACAGGTGGATACTCATGAGCTATTTAACCTTTTGGTAGGTAGATGCAAGGAGTACATGAAAGGAAATATGAATAATGTTTACAGCAGTAATACAAGTAAGCTAGCGAATTTATTAAATTTTTCTGATGGTCAATTTAACACAGATCTTGATGCAAGTCAAGAAAGCCAAGATTATGAAGTGGATGGTGAAATAGATGATGAAATAAATGATCAAGATGGCGATGAAGAAGTATCCGTTTAGAAATCTACTGAAGTTACATAGTCTTTAAATGCTTCACATTGCTATCTATACACTGTTGTTCTGTATGAGTATAATGTTGTGCCGCATAGTGTCTAAGTCAAGTGATGTGTACAATAAGGTTTTAGCGTTCAATAATTTCTCAACGCAAGTAGTTGTACTCATAACAGCAATATCAATCATTCTGAATAATTTTTTTTTAATTGATATAGCATTGTTGTATGCTAGCGTTAGCTTTATATCAACTATAGCACTAATGAGATTAATGTTGTTTTAATAATTTATGATAGGATCCGTTCTTATATTTTTAGGCATTTGTTCAGTAATCATTTCAAGTGTGGGAGTAATTAGATTTCCTGATTTCTATACTAGGTTACATGCAGCAGGTATTACAGATTCTAGCGGTGCAACGCTATTGTTAATTGGTTTTGTTTTACAGAATGGATTTTCAATCAATACTGTTAAAATAATATTATTAATTCTTATAATATGGGTAGCTAGCTCAACTAATGGCTATATTTTAGCGCGCACTTATTATAAAGTTAAGAAAAAAACTATTAAAGAAGGTTAAGGTGTTAGAAATATTAAATGTAGTACTACTTTTGTTGTTACTAACAATTACGGTTTTTATAGTCTTCTCGCGACATTTAGTCGTAAGTGCTGTTCTAATGTGTGTATTTAGTTCACTTATTGCGCTTATATACTTAATTATGAATGCACCTGATGTTGCAATTACTGAAGCTTCTGTTGGTGCGGGGCTCAGTACGATTTTTACGTTTGCAGCACTCTCCTTGATAAAGAATCATAAAGTAAATCTATCTCATAACCCTATAACGCTTTTTTTTATGTTATTTCTGGCTGTATGTTTGTCATATTTTATGATTCAATTGCCAGATTTTGGCAGCCACAATGCTCCGATCCACTTGCATGTTGCTCCTTATTATGTGGAAAATACCGAAAAAGCTACCGGTATTCCTAATATAGTGACAGCTGTTTTGGCAAGCTTTCGTGGTTATGACACGTTTGGAGAAACTATAGTAGTTTTTACTGCTGCGCTTTGTATAACGTTGATATTAAAAGAAGAAAAAGAAAATGATTAAAGATCCGATATTAAATGCAGTAACATTTTTGATGATACCTTTTATCATCTTATTTGGTTTATACATACAATTTCACGGTGATTACACTCCGGGTGGAGGTTTTCAAGCAGGAATAATTATTGCCTCCGGGATAATATTATATTCAATGCTATTTGGTGTATCTACAACTCTAAAAGCAATACCTTATTCTGTGATTAGATTGACTAACGTGTTAGGTATTTTAATTTATGGAGGAACGGGCGTTGCAACAACTTTACTTGGCCAAAATTTTTTATCTTATAATATCTTGTCAGCCAATAATAGAACCGGTCAAAAATTGGGTATTTTTTTGGTGGAATTAGGTGTAGCATTTACTGTCTGCTCCTCTATGTTAATTATATATATGAATTTTGCTCGTAGGAAAAAACAATGACTTTATATAATTATACGATTATTATCGTATTAATGGTGCTAGGTTTATATATTATTGTAAACGATAAAAATTTAATCAAGAAAATGATAGGGGTAAGCGTCTTCCAAGCATCTGTTTTGTTGTTTTACATATCTCTAGGATATATAAAAAGTTCTTTGCCTCCTATATTGGTTTCAAATTTTTATTCATATAGCAATCCTATACCTCATGTTTTAATGCTTACTGCTATAGTGGTTGGAATTGCAACATTTTCAGTTGGATTGTCCATAGCAGTAAAAATGGAAGAAAAGTATGGAACAATTGATCAAGACAAGTGTACATAAATTAACAGTATCTTAAACTATATGAAGTAACAAATAGCCACAAGTTAAAAGTAAAATTATAGACTTGCTCGTTGTAAGTTTATTTGTTAATAAGAAATAAAATTATAAACTATAAAGGTAATGATGTCAACTATTAATGATGCAGAAGATAAGAAAAAAATTATCAGAGATCTTGTAACTAAAAGTATAAAAAAAGGTGGTTTTGTCACCTTTGATGATATAAATGATAAATTATCAGATGAAAATTTTTCGTCTGATTTTATAGATGATGCTATATCTTTATTGCAGGATTCCGGAATTAATGTGCTTGAAAGTAGCGAAGATGAAGAAGACATTCCTTCCAACAGTGATGATAGTAAACTTGATGATGATGACACATCGCCAAATGTTACTGCAACTTTAGTACAAAATGATGATCCAGTGAGGATTTATTTACAAGACATGAGCTCTGTAAAGCTTTTATCAAGGGCAGATGAAATCGAGATAGCAAAAAAAATTGAATCTGAAAAGCATAACATGTTACGTGCAATAATTGAAACATCAGTAACATTAAAGGTGATAAAAGTATGGCGTGATGATTTAAGTAGTGGAGGTCTCTTACTGAGAGAAATTATAGATCTGGATGCAATTTATAACTCTGACTTTAATGTGGTACCCAAAGAAGAGAGTGAAGAAAGTGCTGAAGATGTTGAGGATTCTGAGGATGTTTCTGAAGATGCTGAGTACTGTAGTGATGATGAGAAAGATAGTAAAAAAAGTGATGATGAGAAAGACGGTGATAATGAAGATATAAATTCAGCGAATTTAAATGTTTCTATTCTTGAAATGGAAAGTGACTTATTGCCAAAGGTCATAGTTGCATTGGATGAGATAATTACTTTAACAAATGAAGCATTGGTATTAAGAAAAAATTCTAAAGATTCCTCTGATGAACTAGAGAATTTATATAGTCAAATATGGTCTATAGCATTACAAATTAAGTTAAGTGATGCTGCTGTTACCAGAGTTACACAAGAACTTTATAAGATAAATAGATCCATCACGCTTGAAGAGGCTAATCTTATTGCTGAGGCTAGAAAATACGATATCGATAGAGAAAGTTTCTATAAAGTTTATGATGACGTGCTTTTAAAGCACGAATTGAAAAAGATAAGTCCTTTAAAGATCAATGAAAATCAGTCCTCTTTTACAGGTGAATTAAAAAACAAATTTTTAAGTTTTATAGACGATAACTCTGAACATATAGCTAGCACTTTGAACGGTATTAAGCAGCATATACAGGAAGATAACGTGCAAGAATTTAAGGAGCTAATCAGGAGAATACAAAAACACGAACGAGAAGTCTCTGAAGCAAAGCAAGAGATGATTAAGGCTAACTTAAGGCTAGTAGTTTCCATTGCTAAGAAGTATTCAAAAAGAGGCCTTGATCTGCTTGATTTGATACAAGAAGGCAATATTGGTCTTATGAAGGCCGTGGATAAGTTTGATTACAAACGTGGATATAAATTTTCAACTTATGGCACTTGGTGGGTAAGACAATCAATCACTAGGGCAATACCTGAGCAGTCTAAAGTAGTTAGAATACCAGTTCATATGGTGGAAATTATCAGTAAAATCAACAGAGCATTAAGAAAAATGACTCATGAGATGGGAAGAGAGCCGACGTTAGAGGAATTGAGTGTAGAACTGACAATGCCACTGGAAAGAATACGCAAAGTTATGAAAATAGCAAGGGACCCAGTAAGTCTTGAAGCTCCAACAGGAAAGGATGATAGTAGTACCTTCGGTGATTGTATAGAAGATAAGCGAGTCTCTAGACCAGAGGATGCTGCAATACTTGCTGACTTGCGTGGCATTACAACCAATGTTCTTGCAACTTTAACACCAAAGGAAGAAAGAATTCTAAGAATGCGTTTTGGCCTTGGTAAAGATGGGAAGGAGCATACCTTAGAAGAAGTAGGAAAAATTTTTAATGTAACACGTGAGAGAATTAGGCAAATAGAGGCAAAAGCACTGCGCAAGTTGAAACATCCAAGCCGCGCTAGAAAACTTAGAGGGTTCTTTTAAGTATACGTGTCAAGTTAAGAAGAAGCTGATTTTGTCCGGAAAAAGTGGAGAGAAAGTTAGGCCAAAGTTGTATAATTTCACCACTATTTTTCTTTTTTTATGAATCTAATGAAACAACATGCTAATCTACGGTAAATATTATGACAAACAAAAATAACAATTCTAATTCAAAGTATAGAAATTTTTATGTTCTGGGTGATAGTTTATCCGATAATGGCACAATCATTGGAATTTTAAATAACTTATCCTTTGCAAAAAGCGTAAAGTTTGATGACCCTTTTTATCAAGGAGGATCTTTTAGCAATGGCCCTACTGCTGTTGAATATGTAGCAAAATATTTAGATTTAGACGAATTTAAACCTGGGTGGAGTTATTCATTTTTTGGTAGATGCCACGAACAGCAAGGTCAAAACTATGCAGTTTCATGTGCAACAGCGTCTGAAATTTTTGACCCTATTTTTTCTTATTTCTCCAATAAATTTCGTTTAGCTAACCAGCTAGATGCGGTAATTGAACATCATCCAGATATAGGTAAAGAAGATTTATTTTGCATCGTGCGATCCGAAAGTCGTGGAATCGTGATGGTTAAATTCCATCCGCTTTAACATCGGGTTGAAATCGTGACCCACATTTTAGGAAAGTGGCGACTTTCTAAGGTGCAAGCATGGATCAAAAAGGGGTAATATTAAACTTTTTAATAAATCCACCTGAGAATAGTTAAATATGGTTACGAAAGGAACTTATAGACCTGCTGCGAATCAAGCGATAAAAAAAAGGGAAGGAGGGTGAATAAAATCAAGGTTAACTAAAAGGCGTGCTTAAGATTTACAATACCAGCAATAATATTGAACCTCAGGTTATATTTTTTCTGAAAATTGCGATAAACATTCGACATAATTTTAAATATCTTTATCTCTCGGATCTTATTTTCTACTCTCATTCTAAATGATGCTAATCTTCTATTATGCTCTTTCTGCTCTTGAGTTAATGGCTTTTTACGATACTTTTTATATGGAATTATAACATTGCTTTGCAATTTTTGCCAACCTTGATATCCAGAATCGGCATGTTTTATGCTATCAAGTGGTAAATATTTTTCTTGTTTCCTTATGCGAAAATCACTAATTCTACCACGGTATGACTTTGACACTGATAAAATTCTTCCTCCTTCTTCGATAATAATCTCAGTTTTCATAGTGTTGGTTCTTTTTTTTCCTGAATATGATTTCTTCCGTTTTTTACTATCTTCTGGTCTCTGTATTTGCTGTTCTGTAACATCAGCCAAAATCTTCAGTGTTTTTTCTGGCGTCATACTTCTATCTTTTGTGATAGTAACTTTTTTGGCAAGTAATGGCTCTATTTTCTTCAGTAACCTACACACATTTGCGTTGTGCACATTGAACAGGCACCCTAAAAATCTGTGTGTTATGTAAGTGCGATAGTACAAAATTACGCAAAATAACTTATCTTCCAGAGTTGGTAGTTGTGATCTTCTACCATGGCACTTTTTTTGTTTTTCAAGTTTTTCCCACTCAGACCTCACTTTTTCCACCACCTTTTCGAACTCCTCTACAGTTAAACCTGTTATATTACGAAAGTTTCTTGGATGTTTCTTTATGTTATAGTAACTAAAGCTCATTTTTTTACCTTACTCAATCTGCTTATTCTTCTTTTACCTCTCTCACATCATTTTGTCATCACCTTTTGCAGCAGGTCTACTGATATTTTCCCTTAAGTTGACGCCATTGCCTGAACAGATACACTCGGATTTTTTATATAACTATATTTACTATCTTATTTGGTACAGCATATACAGTGCGAACTTTGCTTTGATCGATCTTACTGGACACAGAGTCTATCGCTATTTTCTTCAATTCTTCTTGAGGTAAGTTAATTGCCACCTTGATTGTTGTACGTAATTTTCCATTGATTTGCACTGCTATAGTTACCGTATCGTCAACTAATAATGATTCATCAGCTTTTGGCCAAGGTTGACCTCCTATTCCTTGCCATAGGCTTTCAGCTAGATGTGGTATGAATGGTTCGATTGCTCTGATTAATATACATATACCTTCATCAATAAGAGATTTTCCAGTTTTTACGTCTATTTCAGCTATTAAATTCGTCATCTCACGAAATTTTGCCACTACACAATTTAATCTGCAGTTTTCCAAGTCATCTGTAAGTCCGTGTAAGAGTTTATGAATTTTTTTTCTGTACTCTAGAAGTCCACCCGTAACACTTTCATTATCATAGTGTATATTTACAGGTCTCAACTGCATGACCATACGCCACAATTTATTTACATAACGAGAACAACCTTCCACGCCATCATCGCACCATTCCATATCTTTCTCTGGAGGAGTGTCGGACAACACAAACAAGCGAGCAGTATCAGCACCATACTTTTCTATGATAAAGTTTGGGTCAACTGTATTCTTTTTCGATTTGCTCATTTTTTCAACTTTGCCCACCTGAACTTTTGCACCTCGCGCTATTAATTCTTTTGCTTCTGCGGGAAATAGCCACTTACCATTTTCGTCTTTATAAGTTGCATGGCAGACCATTCCTTGAGTGATTAAAGTAGAGAAAGGCTCTTTAATATCAAAATAGCCACATTTGGTTAAAGCTCTGCAGAAAAAGCGTGAATAGAGTAAATGCAGAATTGCATGTTCTATTCCACCTATATAATAATCAACAGGCATAAAACGATTACATGCATCTTTGTCTATTGATTTATTTTCACTACAGAATGCAGCAAAATACCAGGAAGATTCAAAAAAGGTGTCAAACGTATCAGTTTCACGCTCTGCTTGCTTTCCGCACTTTGGACAATCAACAAATTTCCAAGTTGGGTGCTTATCCAGCGGATTGCCACCACTTGTAAATTCTACATCTATTGGTAGAACTACAGGAAGGTCTTTTTCTGGCACTGGAACAGTTCCGCAGTCTTTGCAATATATGATAGGTATAGGGCATCCCCAATAACGCTGCCTTGAAACTCCCCAATCGTGCAAACGATAGTTTGTTGTTTTCTTACCTATCCCTTTTTCTTCAAGTTTTTTAATAATTACTTCCTTTGCTCTACTTACCGTTAATCCGTTTAAGAACTCAGAGTTAAACATTATCCCATCAACGACCTTCAAGGTCTCTATAGTTTGTGTACCCTCTTCACGAACTACGGGAATAATCGGCAAATCATATTTCTGTGCAAATTCAAAATCACGCTGATCATGTGCAGGGCAACCAAAAATTGCGCCTTCCCCATATTCCATCAACACAAAATTCGCTATGTAAAGCGGCAATTCCTTATCAAGAAATGGATGTTTGACGTTTAATCCGGTGTAAACTCCTATTTTTTCATCGTTCTCTCTTTTCGATTTTATTTCCTGGATCCCAGTGTCAAGCACTGGGATGACAACAGAAGAACCATTCTTTAAATCCTGCACAATAGGATGCTCTGCTGCCACTGCACAAAAAGAAGCCCCAAACAAAGTATGAGGATAAGTTGTAAAAACCTTTAATTTCTTATTTAAGCCAACTACTTCAAACTCTATAGTTGCTCCTTCAGATTTTCCTATCCAACGCTCCTGCATTGTTTTGACTTTTTCTGGCCAATTTTTTAAACTTTGCAAGCACTTGAGTAAATCTTCAGCGAAATCAGTAATCTTTAAAAACCATTGGGACAACTTACGTTTTTCAACAACTGCACCTGATCGCCATCCTTTTCCATCAACCACCTGTTCATTTGCAAGCACTGTTTGGTCCACTGGATCCCAGTTGACCCATGACTCTTTTCGATGGGCAAGCCCATGCTTTAAAAAATCCAGGAAAAATTTTTGTTCGTGTTTGTAATAATCAGGCTCACATGTGGAGAGTTCACGCTCCCAATTATAAGAAAGACCTATAGATTTCAACTGTGTACGCATATTATCTATATTCTCTTTTGTCCATGTTTCGGGGCTAATATTGTTGTCCCTTGCTGCATTCTCGGCTGGTAATCCAAACGCATCCCAGCCAATTGGATGCAAAACCTCAAATCCATTAGCTCTCTTATAACGCGCTATCACATCCCCTATTGCATAGTTACGTAAGTGTCCCATATGAATTTTACCAGATGGATATGGAAACATTTCCAACACGTAACACTTTTCTTGTTTACCACTCTTGCTTACAGAAAAATCCCATTTATCTTGATAAAATTTTTCAACACTTTTAAAATCATATTTCATATAAATCCAAATTCAATTACAGTTCATATGCATCAAAGGATCAACCGCTTGGCCATTATGTCGTATTGTGAAACACATCTGTGGATCTTTATCTTGTGTGCTTGATTTACCTGCAGATCCAATTACTTGACCTTGCTTTACTTTATCGCCAATTTCAACATGTATGTTTTTTAAATAGGAGTACACAGTCATGTAATTATCTTTGTGTTCCACTATAATTAAATTCCCATACCATCTCAGCCCTTTGCCTACATATATCACTTTGCCGGGTGCAGAGACAACTACGTTCGTTCCATTTTGAGCAGCAATTTTTATGCCATCCTTACACATTTCATCAGAAGAGGTAGCTGAACCTTTAACTGGCATTACAAATTTACAATTTACCTCCACGTTTTGTGCATTATTGTTATCTTTGTATATCCTGTTTATGATGGCTTTTCTATTTTCTTTTTTTATTAAAGGCTCCCTAATTAAATGGTACTCTCTTGTATATTCCAGCTCTCTTTTTCCGTAAAATTCTTCGCCTTTAAGCAGCACAGGTGCAGGTTTTTGCAGGCCACAGCCTATTAATATTGCTAATAATATAAGAAATGAAGCTATATGCCACATTTTAAACTCTCACAAAACTCCAAAATTTTAGCGAGACGTAGTATTTCACGCCTGTTCGTTACTTTCCTCGTTATTTATTTTACTAGTTAAATAATCCCTCAAATCGGTAAGTTCTTGCAACAAATTCTTTGTGACTCTTATATCATTACCAAATTCTTTTTGCACTCCTTTTATTGTATATCCTTTATCATATAGCATGTGTTTTACTTTCTTTATGGCCTCTATACACTTACGATCATATAGCCTTCTTCCTTTACGCTTTGTAGGCTTAATTTGATGAAATTGACCTTCCCAAAATCTTAAAACATGCTGTTCCAAATGTAGCTCTTCAGCTACTTCCCCAATCGTATAAAATAATTTTTCCTTATTCATTAATTATTGATCAATTTTTTTATAATTTTTGAAGGCCTAAAAGAAATTGAATTTCTTGCCTGAATCATCACTTTCTCTGATGTATTTGGTATATTTCCTGGTCTTTCCTTCTTTTTCTTAACCAAGAATGTTCCAAATGACGATATTTTTACTATTCCATCCTTTGCCAAGCTTGTCTTTATTTCGTTCAATATATCATCTATTATCGAAGCAGAGTCTTCCTTTGATAATCCTATTTCTTGGTTTATATTTTCAGCTACCGTTGCCTTAGTTACTGTTGTGTCTTTTGTTGTAACGTGATCCATTATTGATAAATATTACAATACGCAAATATAATATAGCAATCGACTCGAGGTTCAGCTACTTTATTTTTTAGGGTATGTCTCTTCTGTAGCATAATTTAAAATACTAGCAACTGCCAACATTACAAATATTGCAAAAAGCGCCATTTGATGATCTGTAAAAAGTGCTAGCATTGACACTACAATTCCGCTGACAATAAACATAAACCCATTGATAATGGATGATGATGTGCTAATGTATTTTCGTTTCACAATCTCGCTGCCGACAGTAAAATTAAGCATATGTCCTCCCGCAAAAAACCCGAACATTAACATACAAAAGTACACAACGTGGACTGTTAAATGGCTGCATAGTAAAATAATAATTGAGACGCCTTGCAATAAAGCAAAAGCAGAAATTACATATTTCCTATTTTTAAATAAGTTTGAGATTCGATCTGCAATTGGAGCACCAACTGCAAGACCAAGCCATAATATTGCGGTTGCTATACCTGACTCCATTGTATTGAGTTCTGAGTTGCCCAGTAACCTTGGAGCCCACAGGGTGTTAAGTGCTAAAAATGTTCCAAAAGTAATAGCACCCACCACTGAAGTTATCCAGATATCTCTTAATTTTAGCACTGTTAATATAGAGCACACTACTGTCTTCATAGAGCTTTTTATTGTGCGCTTTTCTGAGCTGCTTTCTGGAAGTGTGTTTGGACAAAAAAGCGTAAGTACAAATATCAACACACCAAATAGTATTATGCATACAATCAAATTTTTCCAATATGCATCTTCGGCAAGCAAGCTAGAGAACAATATTTGAATTATCAGTGCAGAAAGGCTTGAAATTGTCTGCACTAGTGAAAACATCAGGCCAAATTGGGCAACGGGAAAACAGATGCTACTTATATGAGCAGCACCAATAAAACCAAATGATGCTCCAGTTGCAATCAACACTTGAGACAAAATCAAATGGGAAAAATTGTCACTATTAATAAGGACAAAAAACCCCAAGATCATAGTTGATAATGAGAAAAAATAAATTTTTTTACTGGAAAAAACATTAAACGTTGCCCCACTAAAAAATTGTAAGATGGCAAAAGTCCAAGTATATGCTGAATTAGCCAGTGCAACTTGCGCGATTGTAAGTCCAAGTTCTTTTTCAAGATTCACACTTATAAAAGTATAAATTATCTGCATATTGCTGAATATAACAACCAAGTTACTGATCAGCCAAATGAACCAAGCTCTGCTTTCCATAAGATTTATTTTTATAAGTAATCTATTAGAAATTTAACACTAAGTCTCTTTTTAAGCTATTGTTTCCTGAATAAGTGCTGGACTTGATTCCCTTTAGTTTTATTGTATAATTAAATAATTTTATTCTAGAGGTTGGTAATATGGCACCACAAGATAAATCTCAATTCAAAAAGTTTGACAATATATTAGCAAGAACAAGTGACACCATTGATTCTGGTAAGGGTGATTCTATTGAGATTTATGATGAAATAAAAAATTAGCTGAGAGAAGAACTTAATAATGTATATGAAGAATGGAAAAGTAGTGAATTTAATCCAAACTTCAGATTCAAATTAGATGATGGTTATGAAGTAGAAACAACGCTACTGCACATTGCCATTCAATGCAGGAAAAGTGCTGTATGTGCACCACTAGTCCAATGCTTGTTAGATCAGGGAGCTGATCCCAACGTACAAGATAGTCCTATAGTAGTTTTACCTTAACCTGTGTCCTAATGCCTTTTTTAAACCACCCGTGTCCAATCCATAGCTGTACGAACATTCATTTTTGAAGACAGCAAATGGTGTCATTCCAGTCTGGAATCCAGAAATTTTGCTTATAACTAAGCTGATGAGCTAAAGGTAGTTGTCTTACGCTAAAACAAACGTTTTTAATTAAGTTGCATAGAACCAGTGTCTGGGCACTGGGATGACACCCCATAAGTGTTGAAAGTGCAATCACACAAGGTGATTAATGGTATGTAAATCTCCTCTTGATATCAACCTTCGTTGTTGGGAAAGCAGATAAACCACGTCGAAAATTCGCTTAAACCTTCTAACCACAGGCAAAAAGGCGCTTTTTTAATTTACCATTGAAATTTATGCCGTTAACCACCTTATATAATGCCACTTATAGCACTTTCAACACTTATGGATGACACCCCACTGGTGGCCCAAACTACAACGTTCGTACAGTTGTGACTTGTATAGCGGGAATTGGTATAACTAATTTACTTATCAACATATCCACTAACTATAATCTGTATACCGCTACACAGTTAGAAGTATTTTTTGATTTTACAATACAGCTTGAGATTCAATTTTTATAATTTTCTTATTGACTAGCCAGACGGTATCTACCTTCTCGGCTTGCTGCTTTTGATAAAGTGTGGTTTTCAAGACCATATCAAATAGATCCTATTAAAAATCAATCGAATCTTCACATGTTTGCTCTTCATAAAAGAAGTTTAACGTTATCGTAGTACCAAGTTTTGCTTCACTTTTAATGTCGAAAGTTCCACCCATTAACTCTACTAATTTCTTGCTTAGCGGTAATCCGATGCCCGTACCTTCGTTTCTATACCCCGAATCTGCTTGGCCAAAAACAGACATAACTTTATATATGTCCTGCTGCATTATTCCTATTCCATTGTCATGAAACTCAATAGTTAATAAGTTTTTTTCTATATTTTCTTTTATCACCATTCTTATTAAACCATCTTTGGGGGTAAATTTGATTGAGTTTGATAATAAATTTATTATAACTTGTTTCATTCTCTTGGGATCTGCAATGACTAATAATTGTTTATTAGTCATCTCTTTTTTTAAATTAATCCCGGCTTCTTTTAATTTAGGTAATAGCATATTTACGCATGAATCTATTATTTTGTTCAGGTTAAACTTCACTTTTTCTACTGTTAAACTACTTGATTCAGCTTTAGAAAAATCGAGCACATCGTTAATTAAAGCAAGTAAATGCGTCCCTGCATTATATATATCGTCTGCATACTCCTTGTATTGAGAGTTGTCCATTGAACCTAAAGTTTCATTTTTGATCAACTCCGCAAATCCAATAATAGCATTAAGAGGTGTGCGTAATTCATGTGTAACGCTTGCAAAAAATTTTAGCTTATTTGCATTTTCTTGCTCTAATGCCTCTTTTATCTGCTGTAATTCAATGTTAGTTTTATGTTGCTTGGCTAGCATTTGGGTATTAGAAAAGTGCAAATAGAACATTATTAATATTAAAATTACTAATAATAAGCCTAAAAATGTTAAAAACAGGCCATATGCTATAACATAAGAATTATTGTAGTTTCGAAGAATCTTCAAAAAAAATGACGGTTTAGCGCTATTTTCATGAAATACAGGGAAAATAGAAGTTAACGTATTTGCTGTAGTATAAAATATTTCTTGGTTATTTAGTAGTTTGTCAATTTCATCATTTGTAAGTAACTGTTCATAATCATGATCTTGAGTGTTAAAGTTACTGAATATCATTCTGCCGTTTTGATCATACAGCATTAAGCTGAAATCCTTTACTTCGCTAACTGATTGTAATAATTCAGCACGCAGTTTTACCAATTGGTTTATATAATCGAAACTGTTGTATTTAATGTGATGCTTTTCTATTAGTAAATAATGGTATTTTTTTATTATGCCATTTTCCAGTACACTTTTTAAGTTTACACTTGAATCACGGTAAAAAGAAAGAAAATTACTCCTTAGTAAATAATTACAATATATCACACTGAATAAAATCATAAAAATCGATGAGAATAAGGCAATAACTTTTGTGTATTTGTTTTTCCCCAGTGCAGAAAACATTAGCTTATACATATCCTTCTTATTGTGAAACAACGGTTTTTATGTTATTAATAATAAAATTTAGCATATAATATTTTATGACAATTTCTCCTATTTTGCCAGTTTATTCTCCTGTTAATATAAATTTTTCTCATGGCAAAGGTATCTACCTATATGATGTTGATGGTGAGCGCTACGTAGATTTTCACTCTGGAATAGCTGTTAGTAGCTTAGGTCACGCCAATTCGCGATTAATTAGTACTCTAAAATTGCAAGGAGAAAAACTATGGCATATATCAAATACCTATAATATACCTGCTGCCAATAATTTTGCAGAGAAATTAATAAACAACAGTTTTGCTGACACTGTATTTTTCTCAAATTCTGGATCAGAGGCAGTAGAATGTGGGCTTAAGATTGCTAGGATCTATCAAAACGGAAAAGGCAATAAAACCCGTCACAGAATTTTAACATTTCATGGTGCATTTCATGGAAGAACCTTTTTAACTTGTGCTACAAACGATAAACAGAAATTTTCTGAATTACTAAATCCCTACATTGATTGGTGTGATAACATCGAGCCCAATATTGAGAGTGTAAAGAAAGCAATTTCAAGTGGTATAGGCGTTATATTAATAGAACCAATACAAGGGCAAGGTGGTATCAAAGTAATGAATGAAGTCTTTATGAAAGAACTAAGAAGGCTGT
Organism: Trichonephila clavata; assembly: GCA_019973975.1. Taxonomy (NCBI): domain Eukaryota; kingdom Metazoa; phylum Arthropoda; class Arachnida; order Araneae; family Nephilidae; genus Trichonephila; species Trichonephila clavata. The sequence continues at coordinate 4,214 of BMAO01032347.1, read as the reverse complement.
GTGATGAAAATGACATATTGTTATTTTTTGATTGCGTACAATGCGGTGCTGGTAGGACAGGAAAATTATTCGCATACGAACATATAGGAGTGGAACCTGATATATGTGCTCTTGCAAAGGGAATAGGCGGGGGGTTTCCGCTGGGGGCTTGTCTTGCAACTGAAAAGGCTGCTAAATATATGGCAGTTGGTATGCACGGTTCCACTTTTGGTGGCAATCCGCTTGCAACCTCAGTAGGTAATGCTGTGCTCGAAGAATTGCTCAGCCCCGGCTTTTTGAAAAATGTTGAAATTAGAGGTAAATACTTAAAAAATAAACTAGAAGACTTAGCAAGTAAATTTCCAATAATAGAGGAAGTAAGAGGGAAAGGGTTAATGCTTGGAATAAAAGTGAAAGCAGACAATCAAAAGTTTGCAGAAGAGTTAAGTCATCGCGGCTTGCTTACTGTTGGGGTAACATCAGATAACGTTGTGAGAATTTTACCTCCACTCATTATCACTGAAAAAGAGATTGATGAAGGCATCGAGATTTTGACTCAATATTTATCTGAGAAATCTTCTGATTAGATACTTGCATTAATATGAACGACAATCTGGTATGCTTAGGAATTATTATCTCTCCTCACGGAATTAAAGGAGCTGTTAAAGTAAAAACCTTTACTGAAAAGCCTGAAAATATCTCCTTATATGGTAAGCTAATAAGTGGTGATGAGAATTATAAAATAGACTCAGTATCCGTCATAGGTGATAATTTAGTAATAGCTACAATAAGCGGAGTAAATTCCCGTAATGAAGCAGAGCTTTTAAGGAATAAGAAGCTATATATAGAAAGAAGCAAGTTACCAGAGCTAAATGATGAGGATGAATTTTACCAAAGTGACCTTGTAGATATGGAAGTAAGGCTGAAAAGTAATGAATTATATGGCTATGTAAAATCTGTGTATAATTTCGGCTCAGGGGATATATTAGAAATTTTAGTTATCAGCACAAAAAAACGTATTATGCTGTCTTTCACTAAAGAGATATTTCCACATATAAATATAAAGGGAGGTATATAGTATTAAATATACCAGAATTTATTGACTAATAAAGACTTTGATATTTATATAAAGCTATTTATAATTGTAAGATCAAACTGAAAATGTAATTATGGCAGAAAGAGCTAACGATATTAGACCAGGTCAGGTGTTGGAACATAACGGCGGATTATTTTTGGTTGTAGGTATTATGCATACTCAACCTGGTAAAGGTGGTGCATACATACAAGCTGAAATGAAAAATATTAAGACCGGAGCAAAACACTATGAAAGATTTCGCTCTGATGCAACAATCAGAAGGGCAATTTTAGATGAAGAGGAATATGTTTACCTTTTCACTGAAGGAAACATTGTAAATCTTATGCATCCAAGTAATTACGAGCAAATCACTATAAATTTGGACTTATTGGGAGAAAAAAAAATTTATTTACAGGATAACATGAAAATTAAAGTTGTAGCTTATCAAGACAAAATAATTTCTGCGCATGTGCCTGATTATGTTACACTTGCTGTGAAAGAAACAGAGTCTGTTATTAAAGGACAAACTGCTACTGCTTCTTATAAGCCTGCAATTTTGGAAAACGGAATGCGCGTTAACGTGCCTCAATTTATAAAAGAAGAGGATAAAATTGTAGTATATACTCCAGGTGACAGCTATTATGAAAGAGTGAAAGAGTAAAAGGAAGAATGTCCCTCTCATCACCACGAATTAATGTGATGCTTGATTCTGTGCGTAATGCTTCCAAGCAGCTTATGCGCGATTTTAATGAATTGCAAATTTCTAATGTTAAATCAGCAGACTTTATTAATAAAACTTATTCAAAATCCAAGCAAACCATATACGATTGCTTGCACGACTACAAACGAGACTATGGTTTTATTTTTGAAGATGATACTGATCAAGAAGTAAAAGATAACACTTATACCTGGTTTATTATGCCTATAGAGGGCAGGGAGAACTTTTCTAGTTGCATGGTTTATTTTGCAGTATCAGTCTGTCTCATTCATAAAAATAAAGTTGTGGCAGCTGTAATTGATGCTCCGGCTCTTAGAGAAACTTTTTGGGCAGAAGAAAAGAAAGGTGCTTTTCTTGAGGATTTTAGATCTCGTCATATAAAAATGCGGGTAAAAAGCCGTGAAGGGGGTCTAATAGATGTAAGTGGTAATTTATTAAATAAATTGCTGCCTGGCAATAATAATGTACGCTCCATCGGTTCAACAGTTCTGGGTTTTGCATATCTTGCTGCAGGAAGATACAGTGGAATAGTTTACTCTGGAATTAAACAAATACAAAACTTCGCTCGGTAGGCTTTTTCTGCAAGAAAGCGGTGGAAGGCTAACGGAAGACAACGGATTGATTATTGCTGGCGATATTAAATTAGGATAAACAGGCTACAGAGATAGACAACTTTTCGAAAACTTTTACAAGAGATTCTGTTAAATGTTCTATCATTTCATCAGTATGATAAGTGTAGGGGTAATACGGAAACGCTCAGTTCCTCTTGGCACTGTTGGATAATTTATATGTTGAACATATATTCCATACTCATCAAATAATAATTTTGATGCTTTTTTGGATAACTCTGGGTCGCCAATTATTATTGGAATTATATGAGTTTCTGTTGGAATGAAATTAATTCCTGCATTTCTCAGTGAGTTTTTTACTTTTTCAACGACTTGCTTTTGCTTTTCCCTTTCAATGTTGCTCGATTTTAGGTGCTCAACGCTTGCCTTTGCTGTCGCTGCTAAAACAGGCGACATAGCAGTGGTGAAAATAAATCCTGGAGCGGAACTTCTTATTACATCTACCAAGCTCTTTGAAGACGCTATATACCCACCCATCACTCCAAAAGCCTTCGATAGTGTACCTTGAATGACGGTTATTCTATCCATCAGGCCTTCTCTTTCTGCAATTCCGCCACCATGTGAACCATACATGCCAACTGCGTGCACCTCATCCAAATAGGTGATTGCATTATGTTGATCTGCAAGATCGCATATCGCTTCAAGCGGCGCTATATCGCCATCCATTGAATATACGGATTCAAGCGCTATTATCTTTGGTGTTTTTGTGTCTACGGACTTTAACAACTGCTCTAAGTGATCAACATCATTATGTCTAAATATATGTTTTGGTCTTTTTCCTGATTTTATGCCTTCTATCATTGAAGAATGGTTCTTCTCGTCTGAAAAATTACTACATTTGGGATAATAAGACGATAAAGTGCTAAGTGTAGTCTGGTTAGCAAGGTAGCCACAAGCAAAAGTTAAAGCAGCCTCTTTTTTATGCAAACAAGCTAAGGATTTTTCAAGCTCGACAACCTCTTTTGTTGTACCAGATATATTTCTTGTTCCCCCCGCACCAATTGATGAATTTTGAATGGCGGCAATAACTTTCTCGTTTTGTGACATTCCTAAGTAGTTATTACTGCACCAGACGATTACTTCCCTATTTCTTTCATAGTCCATAATGTGGGGAGCCTACCTGGCAATGACGCAAAGTGCGTAAATTCACGGTAGCGCCCCTCATCTTTTATATCTTTTATTTTATTCAAGAATATTTCTTCGTAGTTTACCAAGTTTTTATTCACTAATAATTAATACAATTATAACAAATTATTAAATGGTAAACTACAATATTTATTCTTCAACTTACTGTTGTTCACAAGCTTTCCGTTATCTACAGGTACAACATTACTACCCTCAAGTGAACTTGAAGATCTGTTACAGCAATATATGATTAAAGCAGCAAATAAACAACAAGCTCCAACTGCTATTCCTACCGCTAACATTTCCAAGTAAACTGCAACAGCCACCCCTGAAATAATACCAGCTATTGCAAGTGCAGAAGCAGCTATAACAGGCCACTTACTGCCTTTTGTATTTTGTAGAGCAGTATTACTCTTGTTTGAATTGCTGGGTGTATCATTTATAGTTAACGAATAACCCCAAGATGCCATAAGTTCTAAAAATTCCTTATTTCCTCGTTTTTTTGCTATACTTAAGGAGTTCCCTTTCCAAAAAGTATCTTGTGGAGCATTAATAATTAGATCATTTTCTAAATATGGGCTTGTACCATTGTCCAGTAGCAATTTTGTAAGTTTTTTATGCCCTTCGTTTATTTCCCGATTATAAGCTATAATATGTAATGCAGTACCAACATGCCTACTTTGCGTAT
>BMAO01032346.1:0-24563 GCA_019973975.1 Trichonephila clavata | reverse complement strand
ACTTCATTTTCATTTCAGAACAAATTTAGAAAATTAAGAACATTTTCATTTTTTATTGATTATGTTTAGATGTTCTGTAAAAATTTTAATAAAATGATTTGGATGCAGAGATTAATAGAATTTTTTAAAATTATCTTTCAGAAGTTAAGCGGCACATGCCTCACACACAACATAAATTATACAAACATAACTCACTCATGGAGCTCTTTGGAAAACAGCAACCCCTGAAACTTGATTTTCTGTAGACGCATGAAAAATGGCTGAGACAACCAAGAAATGTCTATACTGTTAATATTCTTCACAAGAAAGAAGACATTTAGTATGCGGGGGGGGGGGACACCGTGTCTCTTGGACTATTTTACCTGGGATACCTTTATACGAATCTGATCTCATTAAACTATATCTATGTATTACGAGAAGCTCTAGCCAATACATTTAAAACTCTAAAAACCTTCTTTAATGAAACTAAAAACCTTCATTTTAAAACTGCTCTGCCTCAAGGCTACCCATCATTCGTCATCTATTCTCACACTAGAGTCCCTTTTACTACTCATTTTAATTTTTTAACCCCTTTTTATAAGCTTCGCTTGTATGTAACGGAATCTTTGAACTCAATTTTTACCCACTTTAAAAGATAAGATTAATTCGAAATTTTGCTCACTTGTCTAGGACCGACGACAATACAACAATTTAAAAATTTTGTTCCATTGTCCTGATCAGGATCATCAGGATTAATGATGTCCCATTTTCAGATCCCACCCCGCATCTGGTGACTAATTTCAGATTCCATTTCTAGATTTTGTGAATAAAAGATTAAGTTATAAATAAGTTCGATTAACTATAAAAGGGTGTTTTTTAGTTTTTAAACTATAATATATTTTATTTCCTTCAAATTTTACTTAATATTGTACAATGAAAAACCACAAAATTCGTGAAACGGGAGAAAAAATGTAACGAAAAAACTGGCACAAGCGCTCACAAAGCGTTTTACTCCAAATAAGTGTACACGTACACAATAGACGCAGAAATCTGCATTCAATCATGCATTGCAAAATTTTACATGTTATCTATAATGAAAACTAAAGATGCTAAAATAAAGGACACTACAACAGGTTTTTATAAAAGTTGAAAATAATCATCCTAAACCTAGAAAGGGGAAGCTAGCAAATTATTTCATAATATGATTTCATAATTTTCTAATTGTTCGGGCATTATATTTCTTTAAAAAAAAGTCATCCAACTTATTTTTATCTTTTTTTTTATTACTGGGAATTTTACTCTAACATAGCATGGAATGTTTTCTTAAGTAGAAATAGAATAATTAGAAAAATGAAACACCATGTTTTTGGCTTATAATGGATCGAAGAATGATTTCCTGTTATTATAAAATAGTTTGATAATAATTGGTTTCGATATCAAATTTATTTGTCAATAATACCATGTTTTATAACAAGGCACAAAAAAGATACATGAATCGTGTTGATATAACTGCAAAATAAATATTTTAATTTTAAAATGAACTAATTTAAGATTATTTTGTTCATTCATACTGTTAAGTAAAGCAGAATTTTTTTACCTAATGAATGTATTACACATAGCAATTGCAGTTAAAATTATGTATTAGCTTCCTTAAATCTTATTAGGAATTTACTGTTGCACTTAGTGTTTCATTGCACTTAATGTAAAAGACAACAAAATACACATTCTTATTTGAAAATCTACTGCTTACAAATATGTTTGAGAATTCTGCAATTCTTTAGTTCCAAAACTTCTTAACTCATTGTTGCGAATTAATTCCTTGGGAACTAAAATATCCAAATCTGTAATTCGATGATACCAGAAGAGTTACTCAAGTATTTTTCCAACAAAATCCAAAATCTTTACTGATATCATTATTTAATTGACTTCTAAGGCTGTAAGGAACAAGTTTGGTTACTTTAACATCCTGCTTTACTAAAGAACGGAACACCCCATCAAATCTATTCTGTTCAATACTCGTTTATTTCACCGCTTAGATTGCTAATTTGATTTCCTAATTAAATTTCTCAGAATACGTTAATGAAATATTAATTAGCGAGATCCAGGGAAGCATCAAAGATTTCTTCTTAAATAAGTTTTGAATAGTGATACTCGAAAAGTGATTGAAAGGGAAAATGTTCCTTTTTTTAACCTTAGATTTATTCTCAAGGTAATAAACACAAACTTCAAGTAAATTAAGGTCTTTCCCTGATAATATTTGATTAAGTTTGTTGATTTCGATAAGAATCGTGTAAATACACATTGTATTAATTTTGTTAACAATGGGCTAATTATTAACAGAAGAGAAGTAAGAAGTTATTTGAAGTAAGAGTATCCACGGTATCGCCACAAGCCAAAATGCAAGAATTATTAGGGTAATTGGAAATGTAAGATATTCTAGGGAATAATATTCGAACAACAGATGAGAGTTACTTATTTTATTATTTAATTCAGAACGTATGGATTTATTTCTTCGAGACTCATTATAATTCAACTTCTTTGATATGCTCCTTATTAAGTTAGTTATGATATTTGTAATGATATATTATTTTTCTTGCAAGTGCCTTAGGAAGACTATTTCGAAAAATTAAGCATTTTTCTTATGGAAAAATAAAATATTTCTGTTGATATACGGCTAGTAATAAATGTAGTAAAAATTTGTTGAAATAATCAATACACTGAAAGGAGGAGAAGAATTTTATATAAACAGATGGTACAAAGTACATGTTCTTAAATGAATCAAATACATCCATAGATACATATTAAAAAAAGGAAAAAGAAAACTGTACATTTTCTTAAACAAATAAGTGAGCCAATATTTGTTAAAATATAGGCATAAAAGTATGATATCCCAATTGGAAAGTGAATTTTATCATATTTATTCGCTTTAGAACAGTTTTGAAATCAAATGAGTTTTTACAAGTAAAGTGTACTGTCTAGGAATATGTATGTATTCTTTACATTAACACGTCAACAACACATCTTTATATATGTATAAACATATATATATATATATATATATATATATAGGCTAAGAGTTTGCTATAGTACTACTGTACTAATACTTTTTACTATCTTGTGACTAGTTATCTTAGGTTTAATGCGGTACTATTATATTTCTCTCTATCGAGCGGGAAACATGGTTTGATGCTGTACACACGGAGTAAGTTTATCATCTAGTTTTTTTTGCATCGCTTTTAACATATACTAGTAGTTAATTGTAGGCTATAATTTTATCGTTTTATGTTGATAGATTGTGTTTTTATTTATAATAGCTAAATTTCTTTTGATATTCCTTAATTTCCCTATGACCCAGAGTATTGGCAAATAAAGGTGAAGGTTGGCTGGCCGCAAAACTTTGTTTAAAGCTGCAATCTTAGTTTTTAAGGCCGTAGTACTACTGTGGCTAATATTTTTTACTATCTTGACCAGTTAGTTATCTTAGGTTTTATAATTATTTTGGATAGATTTATGAATTTATCTATACATATATATATAAAAGCATTTAGGCTCTAATGAAAACATAAATGTTATAGAGTTAAAAAATACTGAAAAATTATTCAAAATATTTGTTTTAAAGCATTTGTACACTTATTCATATTTAGCTATCAAAATATGTTACACTTAATAAACATGCTAGAATGAAATATCCTTGTTTTCTCTTGTTTCAAATTTTGAGAGTTTTCTTAGTTTTGTTATTCTGCTATATATGAATTTAGAAAACTTAATTATAGTTTATGGTACTTACGTATACCATCGACCAACTTGAAAAACGAAAAAGACGTCACCAAATCAAAATATTGTTCTCAAATACTGTTTTATTATTGAACACGAATACGCGTGAAAATATTTTCTACGATTGGTTGCATATCGTGGTACACTGCTGGACACCGTAAATGCAACACCAAGAAAGAAAAGAGATAGCACAACAAAATTTATTTTGTATATAACATGTTGACCAAGTATCAAATGATTAAATTTATAGACTTCTGTAAAGTGTGGTTCCTGCCAGAATCAGTAGCCAGAGTAGCCACCATTGTTGGAAATCATCGCTGCCACACGCCTCGGCATTGACTCAAGGAGACTTTGGATGTGTGTGACAGCTGGGGGTGTAATCTGGGTCAGTCGTTGAGCAACCATGGGCCACATGTTTTCTATCATCGAAAGATCTGGAGAGTGAGCCATCCAGGGAAGCAATTCAATCTGGTGATTGACATAGAGCATTTGGACAATGCGTGTCACGTGTGGTCGCGCATAATCCTGTTGAAATATGGCTGTGGCCAAACCCTGAAGGTAAGGAAGGACAACTGGCTCCAACACCTCGGAGATGTAGCGCGGGCTGTTTAAAGTACCGGCAATGCGTACTATAGGAGTGCTAGAGCATACCATAATACCCGGTGCAGGGCCAGTGTGGCGGTGCATAACGCAGCTGTTCAGCATCCTCTCTCCATGGTGTCTCCAGACTCGAATCCGACCATCGTGGTGTTGCAAACAGATGCGTGACTCGCCAGTAAAGATAACTTCATTCCATTCTGCCGCTCACATCCTTCTTTCATCGCACCATTGGTGGGGGAGACGTCTGTGGTTCTGCGTCAAGGGTAAACCAAGGTATGGACGTCTTGCGGACAGACCTCTCTGCTGTAAACGGCTTCGAACGGTACACGCAGACACTGAATGATGTGTTACAGACTCAATGTGCTGTGCTATGGTTCGTGATGTGACTGAGCGATCCGTCACCGCCATGCACACAATTTGCCTGTCCTCACGTGAAGTTATGCACTGAGGTGGATGCGATCGAACACGTCGGTCACCCCCCTGCATCCAGCGGTCACATATCCGCATTACAGTTGTTTGGTTTCGTCCAACACGACTACCGATTTCCTTGAAAGATAATCCACAATCTTGATAGGCCTCTATACTTCCTCTGTTGAACTCGGATACTTGATCAAAAGCTGATCGCTGTTTTCTACGAGACATAACTGATCGTTTTTTGAAAAAAACCACAAGAAAAATACAATTTTTGAACTTGAAATCGTCGAAATTTCCAAGCCTTAAATAGCGCTTTGAGGTGGCGCCACAGGCGTGCGTGATGTGTGTCTGCGCTGAAATTCTAATCATTTGCATATCTCCCCTTCTCTAATGCATGTTGTAAATTTCATGTTATTTGCGTGCTTCCTTCAGGGTGTTGCATTTACGGTGGCCAGTAGTGTATTTCACGATATCATTTTAATACCTTAATATTGGTCGATGGTACACGTTAGTACCTAATTTTTTCATCTTTAAAAAATGCTCTTTTAAAGAAAAGATCCATATTGTTTTTTTTATAATCACCATTAAATTTATGAAAATACAATTTTTTTTAATAGCTCACCTCTGCAGATTCCAGTGGTGAAGAAAGCATCTACATAAATGCATTGCAGTTTCCTGGTAACATCGCACACTTGTACGGTGTTACACACATCGCCTTGTTGACGAGCGCAGACTGGACAGCATCCACAACCATCCATGACCACAGGGACACCATCTTGACACTGTGGATATGCATCTGGGCAGTGACAACGTTCAGGACAACGTATAGATCTGTCATCAAACACCTACAGAAGAAGAATTCTTTTAGCACTAAGTATTTACACAACACACACAAAAATATGTTTTATTTAAATTACTCTATAAAATAATCTTTAAACTTATTCATAAGCTGATAATGATATCATAGAATTCTAGAACAGCATTTTATGATAGTTCCCAACCCAAAATATCAATTTCGTGATTGTTAGATGCTCTAAGAATAAACAATTATTCTTACATGGATACATGATTTAAACTAATTTGAATGTATCATACTTTTTTTGCTTCTATTAGTTCCGGAATAAATTGCCTAGTAATAATAAAAATAGTCTGTAAACCGTGAACCCTAAAAAATAAATCCTATTAATTCGGCAAGTTTAAGGAAAAACTAGAGTCGTAAATAGAAAGAATTTTTGTTTCCCAATTACTGAATAATTTGAGAATAAAATATTTCTCGAATTTTTCTCTCCTATTTTAAGTTAAGAATGTCTAATAAATGCTAAAGTGGGTTTCGATGCCAATGTATTTATTAACATAAATCTGACTTTCTTCCAATTTTCTTTCAAAGGTCTCCCGAAAGTATATTTATTTTCTTTAAGAATCTTAAAAAGAATGTAATAGGACTAGTACTGTTGGCTACTGTTGATGGTAGATTTCTGGATTGTTTATGGGTCATTCTCCACACCTGCGGGGGTGGTTGCTAATTTGTGAAAAGAAGGTAATTATCGGGGAAGAATCCTTTTGTGTGGAGGGGGTGTAGAGTGAAGACGCTGTACTGAATTTTATATAAAAAAAGGGAGTTTATTTGGTTTTGTTGAACACGGAGGACTGCGTTTGGATTGATTGTATTGAGAAACGATATGGAATTTTGGTTTTTTTTAGATGACGTATTGTTTCTGGAATTATTGAAAAGTTATAGAGAAATATATTACAAACAGTGTAAGAAAATTATTATAGGATTACAAAAATGAGCTTAAAATATATTTTTATCACTTATTTCAAATGGAATGGCTGAAACATTTTAACATGGCAAAAGTAAAGAATTTTCAAAAGATGTTTACGGAACATATGCGAAAGGTTTTTATAATTATAATAATATGAACTACACTCTAAACTCAGTGACTCAACAGAGGGCCAAGCCTACTATGCCCATATCAGTTTTTGTGACCTTGCGTTCTAATGTGCATGACAAGACTTTCTGGTCAAGAGGTTGGTCTGACGTGAAATCCCCTGTGTTTAGTTCCCAAGCAAGCTTGATACTGAAGGGATAGAACGCTGAAATTCTAATAATGTATAAAGCAATTCAATACAAGATTGCACAGCTGCTTGGATACTTATTGAAAATAAAATTCATTATGCAAAAACAATGATTTTCAACGGAATGACTATAAATAATACTCAAAAATACCAACATATTCGAAATAATTTAATAATTTAAAGAAGCTATATTGTCATTTGACCCAACATTTTCATTTTGCCCATGATAGTAAAAAAAATAAGTTTAAGAAACATTTGTAAAATGTTGACTGCGCGTACATTGCCATTTTTAACGTGCATTAATTTAATAATAATTATTATTTTAATAAAATCATTCTTAAAGATTTTGAATATTTTTTTCAAATTTGTGTGTGGAATAACATGTAAAAATCTTCATGTTCATTTGAATCGGTAAATTTTTTGAACAATTACATTGACAAAATTTATTATTAAGGTATTTATTTATATAGTCGTAATATGTGTGTAAAGTTTAAAGGTTATAAAATAATTGGAACTCAAAGACATTCCTTTTATACTTTAATTAACACTTTAAAAAAAATGCAGTTTAAAGTAAATTTTTTAACTTTACGTAATGCATACTAGCACTGTAGTTTAGATAATGAGATTTATTTTAATTTAATTAGATTAAAAATGTACTCTTTCTCACAAATAGAAAGAGTCACAATTTATTTTCCAATAAATATTATAAGAACCTATTTTTCCACTGATTTTCCTAAAGTGATCTTAACTCATCATTCATAACTAGCTTTACTTTTGGATAAAGGTCTAGTTTATTGAATTTCAAAGATCTTTCTTCTCAACTAATGAAAGGTATCACACTTGAAATAAATTAAAAGAAAATGTTTCATCATTCTTACAAATACACTTCACTTTTCACTGTGCGTTGACAATGCTTGCTCTAAAACACCATAATATGGTGAGAAATGCTGCATAAAAAAAAAATAATAAATAAAAATAACATACATATTCCATAGAAATACTTAGTTTTTATTTATGGTTTACTTCTATGTTACTCTCCTCTTAGGTCTATTGTTAAATAAATTTTAAAATAGCTACACAAACAGCTATAAGTTTAAAGTAGCTACGTAAGCCATTTACTAGAAATCTGAATGTACACTCATGTCCATAAATTAAGGGTAATTCAGGATCACACAGAAATTGAACTCTAAAATAAAAATTTCACCTGTAGAATTATCACACACTTCTTGAAGAAGAATATGTAAATTACAGGAAACCACCAGATGGCGCAGATAGTACGTCACAATGACGAGAGTGTAAGAGAGGGGTATATAAGGAATGGTGGCAAAGAAGTAAAATTGTTCACACATGCTTTAAAAGCCTTTCAGTGCAATAACCGCATAGTTATGGCACAAAGGAAGCATTTGGATGATTTTTTGCGTGGTAGAATTATCGGACGACTAGAAAGTGGATGTACCCAGCTGGAAGTATCCGAGGAACTTGGAATCGCCCAGAGTGTCATCTCCAGGCTTTGGCAACGATTCCAAGATGATGGTAATGTGAGTAGATGTTACAGCACAGGTCGCCCCCGAGTTACAACGCCGAATGAGGACCGGTATTTGGCAGTTACTGCCAAAAGAAACAGACGGAGCACAGAATCAGACCTATCTCGTCAGCTCTCTTCAGCTACCGGTACGACAGTTTCAAGGCAGACCGTGTACAGACGCTTAGGGCACATTGGTCTATATGCTCGTAGACCTGTCAGATGTGTTCCCCTTACCGCAACTCACTGTCGCCTGCGATTAACCTGGAGTAGAGAGCATACATTGTGGACACCGCAACAGTGGTCTTGTGTGATGTTTTCCGACGAGTCCAGAATTAGTTTGCAGTCTGATTCTCGCCGGACTTTCATATGGAGAGCGCCAGGTACCCGTTACCACCAAGAGAACACCATTAAACGGCACCGTTACGGTGGTGCAGGATGGCTCGTTTGGGGAGGAATTATTCTTGGTTCCAGAACTGACCTGCATGTTCAGAGTGTAACGATGACAGGCCACATCTATCGGGGTGTCATTCTGGAACAACATGTACGTTTGTTTCGGGGTACCATGGGTGCTGAATTTCTGTTTATGGATGACAACGCCCGTCCTTACCGTGCAAACATTGTAGACGAATGCCTTCAATCGGAGGATATCACCCGTATGGATTGGCTAGCATACTCACCGGACTTGAATCCAATAGAGCATGTGTGGGATATGCTTGGCCGACGATTTGCAGCCCATCAACCCCCCCCACCTGTCTACCTGAACTTCGAGAGCATTGCTTGATGAGTGGTGTAGTATTCCCCAAGATCAGATTGATAATTTGATGCTCAGCATGCGTTGTAAGGCCTGTATTGCATCGTCCGGGAGACATACTCCGTATTAACCATCATACTAACCATGTTATACTGTTTTTTGTAAATAGATTCTTTTTTGAAATTTGCTCCAGGGAGTAAAATCGCAATTTTTATTAATTATGTCAAATATATAGCTTCTTTTTTGCTCTTTGCCTTTTGTTTAATAAATAGACTTTACAAATAAGTCAAATTTGTTTTGCTTCTGTCTCTTTCTTTGCCTGAACTTCATTATCCTTAATTTATGGACATGAGTGTATATTAAATTTCAACGCGGTGAATTGTTTGAAATATTAAATTTGAAATAAGATCTCCTTTTCTTTTTCTTTCATATTTTATAGAAAGATAATTCATAATTGATAATTCTATTGTATTTCATTTTTTAAAGTTATTCAAAATGACATAGTCCTAATTGATTGCTTATTTTAATGGATATGCATAAAAATTCCTTATTGCATATCTTTAACTTAAACTATTTGTACAATAAACGATAAAACATAAGTGCAGTATATAAAGTAGTATCGTATTAAAAAATATTACGATACGTTTTGATCCTAAAATGTTTATACAGCTTTTTTCATTTGGTTTCAATACAAGAAAAAAGAAAATTCCAAGTCAATTTATAAAAAGCTTTAGGAATAATATGAAGTATAACTAATGTCTAGATTAAGGTTTCATAACTCTATATAAAAAAGTAACAGAGATGTCAAAAACAAACCGGATAATAAATCAGAGTATAAAATTTTGTTAAAGAAACGAAAGAAATCCCAAATCCGGAATAAAAAGACAAAGGCCATATTACTAGACTTTACGCTTGAATAAAAAAAAAATAAAACCTTAGTTCGAGGTGGTATTGTGGCTAAGCCTAGAGATTTTAAGAGTTACTATTACTCAAGATTGTTGTAAATCCTCTTTATCCTACTAACTGACATCTAAAAATAAAGTGCACGACATCTCACTTGAGGTTTTTCAAGCAAAAATAACTTTAAAAAAAGATAACATCGATTTTTTTGAAGTTTGTGAAAACACAGTGGAGGACATTAAAAAAAGTTATCGTGGAAATTTTTTTACTGGAACTTTTGACATGAAAGGTCCGGAACTTTGAGGGAGATGTGAATGGATAAAAGATGTAACGCGGATTTCATTACTCGTGAAGCTGTCTTGATTGTTTAACATTGTCAATCTGGTTTTGACAGCTTCCTTAGTTAACTCAAAAGTCGCCAAACTTTAGTCTTTAATGTATGCAGACACTTTGAAAGAATGACAAAGAGTAGTGGGAATTCGATATATAATCTGTACAAGAAAATAAAATCTTTAATCTCTTATAATAACGCTCCGCAGAATTTTATCTTTGCAATATATGATTAATAATGTCATAATAACGCTTTGGTGAGAAATTTTATGGAAATTTCTGTGTTTTTTTTTAGTCAGATTCCATATAATTTCCAATTAGTTGCTGGTATATTCTTACAACCAAAAAAAGTAAAGTAAATTTCATTACACTTTGTGGGAAGTTCATTATAAATTTTCTTCTTTATAAATATTCGAATCTTCAGAGTAAACATCGCCAAGCTTTGGTAAAGTTTATTCAACTTAAGCAAACGTATTCATGAGTTTTCAAAGAATTCTAACATTAATTAAGAATAACAAGAAATAAATGTATAAATAAAATGCTTTGAAATACCAATAACAAGTATTAACTAATATTTACAAATCAAAATGAAAGTAATGTTTCGTGAGTGGTGCATTCACTATTTTGAAATATGCAATAGTAAAATTACAGAAAACTTCCTGACTTTTAATGATTTTTGTATTGTTGTGTAAAATTTGTTTCTTAGAGTATATACTTTTCAAAACTACATTTGTACAATAATAATATAGTTACAATTTTTTTCGCTTGAAAATTATACAACTATAATCGTTTTCTTTAATAAAAATTTCTCAAATAGTTTCTAAGCTTGATTTTTTTTAAAAAAATCCGTGTATCATCCATATTTTATTCATCAATTTTTTCTACATAAAACTTAACTGATTTGATATAAATAAATTGTTCCCGGAAGATATTTTCCTGTTATTTTGAATTTCAGATAAAAGAAAATGAAAGAAATAGTGCACATTTTTTACAGTTCATATTTGAATAGCATCAACTCTTTTTTGTTCGAAAGGGATTATTACTGATGCCACAAAAAATATCAGCTTCCGTATTTAATTAAGAAAATGCACAAAAATTTTTTATCATAGTTCAGTAAAATTTATAAACAAATAAAAAAAATTCAAATAAAAAAAAAGTTTTATATACTGATAATTAAACCTACAGTTTCAATCGAATTAAAAAAATAGCTACATTTTTGGAATATCTTTAAATATTTAAACTTTGCGTTAATTTAATTACCACTATCAATTTATACGAATCTGCTTGATTGAGACTCTACAAAATAATCATAAACATTTTTAATCCATATTAATGGAAAAATAATTCAAAATTTAAAATAATGTTTTTTAAATATGAACTATTTTAAGAAAACAATGCTAGTTTTATTTTTTTTATTTTTCATGCTTTGTATTTGTAAGGAGAACAGGCTTAAATATTTTATTTAATTCAATTAATATTCCAATTAACAATTCAAAAATTGTACGTTTCCTTAAAATAATTAAAGATGTTAATGCTTAATAGATACTGAAGAATCATTAAGGATTAAACTTTTCATTGAACGCAGAAAATTTGTTCCCGTGGTTGTATGTAGGGCTTTCGAAAAGAGAAGTAACAAGCCTCGCAGAGCGTTCATTCAGAAAATAAATAAATATATATAATGTAAGAAGGCCCAGGTATATACATATTACTTCTGTACATAGTTACTATACCGATTAAGGCATTTGTTCTAATCGGTCCACCAAACTATCGAAACCAGCATCGTAGAAATCATCGTCAAGGTTGTACAAACATGTCCAGATTCCTCGCTGAACATCAGCATCAATTCTGAAAAGGTGCCCTCTCAAATGATTTTAAAGGTCGAAAGAGATGGAAATCACTTGGTGCGAGGTCGGGAATGTACGGAGGGTGGTCCAATACTTTCCAGAAAAAATTATTATTCTTCATCTCGAACATTTGTCTTAGTCAAATTCAGTGCACCAAAACACCTGTCTTTGTGACATAGCACGTGTACTTCTATCAATTGCCGATGAATTTCAGCATATTTTTCCCCTTTAAACTCAAAAACTGTGTCTCACGCTTCTTATTCCCATCTCGGATCATGTTTCCATCAACGTAGTCATGTTCTAACTGAGATTTAGTCATGTTACTGGAGAAATAGCTCAAAGGGATTTTTATTCATAAGGAAAACTTGAACACCATCAGAGTTCTTGTTACCTTACTTTTTGATACCCTCACGTTTATAGGTTATTTTATTCCAAAAAATGATAAAAAAAAGGCTTCCTTTAAACCCAATATAGGTATTTGAGGTATTGGATTTCCCTAAGCAAATTGCATAACATATTGTATTGATTTCGTTCCAGAAAAATGTGTATTTACTACTAAAAAGGGGAATTCTTGCTCAATTTTTGAGTAAACATGCTTTTGGGTATCTTCCCCAATTTCTTTTTTTCAAAATTTATAGGTTGTAATACAAATAAATATTTTGTCTGTAAAGAGTAAAAATTTCATAAAATGTCAATGCTTTATCTATTCAAAATATTCATATTTCTTTCTTTTTTTCTTTTCATTTATTTTCAGAATATTGTAAAACGTTTATTCTAAATAAATATATATTTTTATAATTTCATTTTATATATATACTTTACTTTTACTCTTTTTAAAAAAATGTAAAATTGCGATTTCTTAGGAAAATGTGGGATCAGAAATAAAATTCAAACATAAGAATTTCTAGAGGATTGAATAATGATTAAATTTTTAATATACCCATATAATATATAAATCATTTTTTATATAAATCTTAAAAATTAAATAATTTTTTTAAAAATTCCTGATAAAAAACAAAAATAATCATTAATATACAGATGCAAGATTAATAGTTAATTTTCATTTATTTATAAAGAATTTACAATATCTTAGTTTTAGCTGTTAGCAATTAATATATATATAATATATATGTACATAATATATATATATATATATATAATATATATATATTATAATATATTTATTATATATAATATTTTATATATATATAATATATTATATATTTATTATATATTATTTAATATTATATATTGTTTAATAATATATATATAATATATATATATATTTACACTACAGACACCAAACGAACATATTTTACGGATATTAACCAATTGGCTTTGCATGATGATAAACTAAAATGCAAAGTAATTTACGCGTTTAATTTTAAAATGAATTTTTTTTTTCATTTAATATAAAAAGTATTTCAAGACCGCTTTGGAAATAATTTGTCAAGCAGCTTTTGTGTTCTCTACATGCAATAGAAATTAAATATTTTAATATTAGAACATTTTATCAAAAAACTATTTCGAAACCTGAAGTAGATATATTAAGGGGTTGAACTAACTAACTATATATATATATATATATATAGTCTTAAAGCAAATCCAATTTTTTCCAAATAACACCAGTTTATGAAATAATTTTAAAATGTACTTGTCTAACGTTTTGCAAATCCAGGAAGTAAATTTATTTTTAATGAGGAAATTGTTATATACATTTAAAATTAACTCTCTCCTTGTTTATATAATTATAATATTTTCGGATAAATGTGAATAGCATTTATCACTATAACATGAAAACTAATGTTACCCAAGTCGTAATTTTAATTCTATTAAATTGATCAATAAACTGAGAGATAAATTCAAAATATGAGTATTCTTAATGTTTTAGCGCATAATACATAAAACATAATTTTTATTTCATATCACTGATGTTTTTTCGTTGAATAGCTATTTAAAATGTTTGAAAATGGAAACAATACACAGAACCAACGAAATAATAAAACATGCCATTATGTATTAGTGGTTTATGAAAAATATTGAATGAAAGATTGTTTTTTTATTTTAACTATTTAACATAAAACTGGCTTTAGATCTTTTAAAAAATATCTGAATAACACACCTATTTTAGAGCCATTTTTAAATATGAATATATTCTACGCATTTGAACTTTTTAAAGACATATCTCAACAATACACCTATTTTATTGTTAAATTTAATAATGAATAATGTCTACGCGATATAGATTGTTTAGTTTATACTTTCATTGTAGATCATTTATGGAATGACTTATCGTTTTTGAATTTTATATTACGAATGTTTTCGAAATGAATATTGAAAAATCAGTGATATAAATAATATAACTTTGGTTATGAATTCATTTTTGTTGAAAATCAAGAATGCATTAACACATTACAACAATTTACAGAAAACTATTTTCATTTTTAAATTTTCTATCATCACTGAATGTTATTATATTGTTAGGTTGTTCGGGGTTCGAGGATTTTATGCAAATCAGTCGCAAAGAACAAGAGTTCAGCTCTTTAAGAGTGATGACAATTTATTCACGAAAATCCAATCCTTGAAATACAGGATGCAGCAGCAAGTTTCACATAATAAATGTCAAAAGTTCTTCACATCTTCAACAACATTCAGACACTATTATCCGTGTCTAAAATACGCGTATGTAAAAGATTATTCACAGGCACAGCCGAGCTAATCGGTAATCAAGGTCAAGGCAAGTTTACTAATCCCTAGTCAAAACAATACTCACTAACTGCTGGTTGAAACAAGACTGACTCGTTTCGGCGAGCATCTCTCTATTTATATGCCCGGTGGATCCTTCCAGAAATATCCGCTTTCATCATAGATCGTGAAGTTAGTGGATTTCTCCACTAATTTCTAGAAGAATTCAGAGGGTCCCGAACTCGCCAACTTAGTTGCCAAAAGTTATGCCAACTTGGCTCTATTGCCAAAATTTCGCCAAGTTCCTATTGAATCATCATTATAACTTAAAAGACGGCATTGCTTGTGAATATATTTTACACAATTTTAACATAAATTAAATATAACATATAATAATATAAATCCATTACACCTCCAAATACAGATTATTTATATTATTTTGCACAAAATTAGTAACAATATATTGAGATTGAATCATTTTACATCAGTATTTTGAAATGCCATTTTTCTTCCAAACTTTATTCATCACGTATCAAATAAATATATTCAAATATTTAAATGTAACTTCAAGTAATCAACTAAGCATCATAAATCAAGTATGTTATTTTAAATATAACTGTATGTTTGATCATACGAGTGTCAATCAGAGGCATAGAATTGGGAAATCCCAATTATTTACCAGTTTATTCCAATAAATGCATAAAAGTTGAAATCTAACGATATCAACCCGCAGTAATAAGTTAATTAACTTAATTTAACACGCATCAAATATTTCATTAAGTGAAGATCAATACGCACGTAGGAGTTAGAGTACGAATATGGTGGCGAAAATGAATTCGAATGTGCGTGAAACAAAGGGACTTATGCATAATTCAACTCATTACGCGTTTCATCCACTGTAATCTCTCGCCAGACGCCGTGTCATTTCGCGATTAATCTGGCTATTTAGCGTTAATTCTGACGATAACATTGAGTCAGGAGTAAACTCGGACTACAGACCATCGACGGAATAATAATTACTTTTGCTCTGCGATTTCCGATCTTGCAAATCTCTCGGCCTCTGGAGTATGGTAATGGTCTAGACTTGACTTGGACCCCTTGTTTAGCCTGTCAGCATGAATGTATGTAGGACTTCGCGCTTCGTCTGCTATGTGGGATACGAATGTCTGAACGAGACTGAAAATGATTGTAATCAGTATGCACTTAACATTTCTTTATTTGATTGATATGTATGCTGTCTTGATAAATGACCAGTTCTATTTATAAATTCGTATTGATTTGGGAGAAGTCCTATTTTGAGGTTTACATTTCTAGTGTTGATATTATTTGAACAATTTACCAATGTATGATATTCTGGAATATAGTTTAGATACAATTCAGTAAAAATATAGAAAATGAAATGTTTTCAAAATGAATTCTGACAAACGAAGGTTTCGCAGGAATTACTTCATAAATTCACTTTATGTTATTATTTTACTGCCAATTTTATCGTAGCTTGATTATGGGTCCAAATGCATTGTCAATATACTATAAAAATGTGTGTGTGTGTGTGTGTGTGTGTGTGTGTGTGTGTGTGTGGTGTGTGTGTGGTGGTGTGGTGTGTGTGTGTGTGTGTGTGTGTGTGTGTGTGTGTGTGTGTGTGTGTGTGTGTGTGTGTGTGTGTGTTTGTGTGTGTGTGTGTGTGTGTGTGTGTTGTGTGTGTGTGTGTGTGTGTTATCTACTTATCTACCTATATAGATAGATAGACAAAGATAAGGTACGCGCATTAGTTAATTACTGTATCCCAGAATAAATTAGAAAGTATATCTTAATTCCCATTATCGGTATAGCTTCATCTTGAGTATATAATTTAAACATTGGCAATTCTTATATTAGGTACCGCGAAGTATATGGATTTATCATATTAACATAGAGAGTAATAGTAATTTACAAGAAGTGGTACGTACTGAAACACACTTAAATAATAATTTACATTAAATAGACTCATTGTAGATTATTCATAGTTGTTACACATTAATAATCAAATTCACATTTCTTTTAATTTCTAAGTTATACAACATATTTTACGCCTAGAAAAACGAGTGCATGTTTTGTTTCTTTTTCAAGTCATGATTTGCTTTTACATAAACATTAAATCTGTTCTTTTTTACCACTTTTGATATACGTGAGAAGGTTAACATCCATTATATATATTTTTATTATGGCGAATCTGTCGATCAAATTAACGCTAGTAATCGCCAGTTATGCGATCTAATGTTGCAGTTAATATATCTCCGATTAGTAGTAATATTAATTATGTCAGTATATGCTTGCTACTTTATGTAAACAAATGGATTATATATTTTCAGAATCTTAAGCAAGAAGTTAATTCGCATTAATTTGTAATACCATATGACTTACCAACAAGACCGAATTGCCAACAAACTCATCCGGAAATTTAAGATTTTACTTTTCTGAAAGAATTAATATTAATTACTAATTTAGGCACAGTTTTATTTATTTATTATTTTTGCTGTATTTTTATTACATGTAATTCGGATTTGTTGATAACTCAGTTATATTGCACTTTCGTGCAAGATTAGGTCTATTGTTGACGGACTTCGTATTTTTGAAACATGGCCAAACATCGATATATTTAACATATATTAATACCTCTAAATGATGGTAATGTGATTTAAATTTAACGTGTTACATCATAGGAACATGAATAATAATCCCTTAATTATTCTATGCTTCAAAATAAACTTCAACGTTAAAATAATATCTGAAAACTTCATCAAATGATTAAAAATTTAAAAATAAGTAGGTTTAAAGAACTAAACATATAGAGTGCTACAGCCCCAGCAGTTTTCAGATTGCAACAACCCTGCCATTAATAAATAACGTTGTGGTTATATCATAACACTAGAAACCACATTACCTAGACAACCATCTCCACCCTTTTACGATATTCGTTGGGGATTTCAACACCATTTGAGTATCTAGTTCACCGCGTTTTATGATAGACTTCATTTAAGATTAAAGAATCCAACGTAATCTTTGTTATCAAAATCACTGTTCTTTACAAGGATTTGTTCGGTAAAAGTTGCTTACGTTAATTATTTTTCGAATAAGGTAGGTAAGTTTTCGCGAAGAATTCTCATTGAAGAAAGTAATTATTTAGCAATAAATTTTAAATATTTAGTGCACTGAGTCATTATACTTGCTTTAGCGCCTTTTTAATGAAATTTCTAATTCTTACGAGAAAATGTTTGATGTTTTAAAATTTAAACCGAAATTTATGATGCCTCTTACAAGAAATTTTAAATCTTTATTGGCCCAATATGGAAAGACAAAATAAATCATAAAAATTATCGATGTAAATTTACGCAATATTTTAAATATTTTAATATAATGGTGAAAGAGAATAGAAATCATTTGCTATAGTTAATAAATAAAAAATTTCGATATTCATTATTTTAATTCTAGTAAAGATATATACAAAAGAAATATTTACGAAAATAGTATTAAAATGCATTATTGTCTATTAAAAACTACAGAAGAAAATTACTCGTATTTTTCAAATTGTCAAAGATAGTTCAATACTTAATTTCATTAGGATATTTTAGTAAAAAACAAATAATTAAAATTAAAAACTTCAGAATTAATAAGAAAAAAATGTTTATGATATTTACAGGAAGCGATGTTTGCAAAAAATGATATTATGAAATAGGAGTCATGATAAGAAACACATTGTTTTCTTTTGTAGTTCATCGTAGTAATTCCTAAACGTAATTTGTGGGGTAAATTGTTTTTCTTGAGTCATTGATTATTTTTGTGGTACCATTAAAGACCTATTGTGTATAGGGGTCTATTCACATTAAATTAATTGAAGCAGAAAGTTTTCACATTAGCATGGTGTGTGAGTGAATTTTTAGCTACATGAGGACTTTTGGCGACGGACCTAGTAATTTTGAACCATGGTCAAGTTGTGATGGATCTATACGCGGTTCTACTAAACCCTTCAGGACTCTTTAAGGAAAATATTTAATTCAACCAACTTTCACCGAGTGAAGAAAGCGTGATATGCAAATTAAGTATATTATACAGATTCTGTATTCACGAGTTTTGGGAGTTTGTTGGTTAATTGGAGAGTGAAGGATCTTGAAATGATTAAGTGCTATCGGAGTTTATCAATTGAAGATTTCTAAAAGAGGTCGGTGATTAAATCCGGATAAGGATCGCCCTCAAGGACTCCAGTATAGGACTTGACTTCATAAAAGTACAGGTATCATGATCCTTATTTAAATAGAAGTGTAGCTTATTAGTGCGCGACGTAGTTCATATGGAGCTAGTTTAAGTTATCGTGGAATCAGTTGAGGGTCTGTAGTATTATCCCGAATCTAACGAGTCTCACCTCCACGCTTTGCTATCTGATCTGTTAATTTAATTAGATTATTATTGTCTCCGCTTGATATTTTGGTGACAATAAAATAATTAGAGTGAATCATGTCTACTGATTATTGAGTTCCTCCCACACACCTAGCCAGTCCGAGGGTAGACAAAGGGGTTCAGAGGGAAGCAGGAACCTACAGACGTTACAAAGTGACGAAGACGACACCTGAACTGGCATCCCCTATCCTAATTTCCACACCATACCTACGGGAGGACGTTTGAGTCTCGCCACATTTAACGTGCAACGGTCCCCTCTGCTCGGCGGGTCTTCAACTGTACTAGGCTCGAACTCATGATATGCCAGCCACGAGTCCGTTCATTGTCTTGACCATTAGGCTACCATGGCTATTAGGCATAGGGTGGAAGTTGGGGAAATTCGTGTCTTCCTCGTCAACGAAGGTTGAGAATTACTACCGCTGCCAGTCTGGGACATTCTAGTGCGATGTTATAAAAATAATCAATAAACTACCCTTAATGCAGCGTTTCTCAAACTGGGGGGTGCACCCCCCTAGGGGGCGTGATACTTCAACGAGGGGGCGCGAGCATATTGAAAAGTCGAAAACAAAAGATTATTAAAAAATTATTAATTTACTGAAAGTAAACAAAATACATTCCAACATAATAGCAAAATATAATACACATTTACATTGATATAACACACTTATAAATGTATCAGCATTGCGCAATATATTTTATAGTTAATTTAACAATACTATAGTAAAAAACAACATTAATAATTATCAATAACCCCATGGGCTTGTCATATGTAAAATTATATACAAAAATTAATGCTTATCTTCATAATCTGTACGGTTCATAAATATTCCCTTAATTGCTGAAATAAAGTTACGCAAATCGCTTCCCATTTTCCACTTAGGCGTGCGTATCGTGTTGTATTGGAGGGAGGGGGGAAGAGGAAAGGAACAAATAAGCAAATCCTCTGAAATAAGTCAATCCTTTTAAAACACTGTCAAGGTCATTTTATTGTATTCCAAAGTCTTTGGAATAATTTTATGGATAGCAGTGCACAGAAAATATCGTAATTAGAAAGACGTACATATACGTCCTGGGCAATTATTTGGCTGAGCGAGACGTTTATATACATCGATGGCACTTATGAGATTAAAGTCGTACTGTAGTTTTAGTGTCAAAGTGTATTATTGAATTCAATATATTGTTATTGTATGGAGGGGGGGGGGCGTGATGAAAATTATGATTGAATATTGGGCCACAAATATTGAAACTTTGAGAAGTACTGCCTTAATGCAATCTGATTATTGAGAACGTTAAATTAAGAATGTAGTGCAGGGGTGGCCAACCCGTGGCTTGCGTACCACAATGTGGCACGAAAGAGTTGTAACATTGGCATGTGTGGACTTTCTGAAAAAATAATAATAAATAACATTTTTTTTTCTCCAATTTTATTGAAATGCGGTTTTTTTTAACAAAAAAAAAATCATCCTATATTTTTATTTTAAATACCCTTAAAGGAGTTACAATAGAAATTTATTTTGCAGAGAATATACCTGAATTGTTGTATGAGTTGGCTTTCCAAACCGTTTTTCACTTGTAATATTTAAAATTTGAGGAAGCGTGTTTTTTTTAAATATCTGGAAGAAAACACTGAACTGCTCAGTGAGTACTTCCTATTCTAGAATGAAGCTTGGCCATGTGATTTTGCTTTTCTTACCAATATTATTGGATATTTAAAAAAAATTACATTTAAGGTTACAGAGAAAAGATTGTATTTTTCTAACCTTTCGGAATTGTATTGAAATTTGAAAATGTTTTCTTATAAAAAAATTTTCAAATTCCCACGATTTGGCTTTCAGATATTTCTCTAAATTTGAACCATTGTACGTTTTTGAACAAATGTTTCCTATTACGAACGTAACAAAATCAAAATAACGTTCAAAATTATCTAAACTGATTAACAATAATTTAAGTTTGGGCTTTAGACTCATTCATTACATTATTTTTAAATTTCCACTAATTAGAGTTTCATTAAAATGTGCTATGTACGTAAAAATTACATAATGAGCCCATAAGTAACAATTTTTTCACCTTTTCATTTGTTCGAAAAGTTGGAAGTAGCACGTATAATTATTTTTATCTTAATGTGGCACTCTTCTTAAAAAGGTTGGCCACCCCTGATATAGTGCATTGATTATTTTGAATTTCGTAATAATTTGAAATATCATGTGATCATTTTTTAATATTATGTAATTCGTAATCTTAGTATCAGTAAGTTGTTAAAGAGTATGTTTGTGTGTGTATGTGAGACCAAAAAATATATGAAATGTACTAAATAATTTTTACAATGTTTAATTTATTTAATTAAACACACGTTTAAAAATATTAAGTTTATTGTTTACATAGTAATAGAAAGTATAATAATACCTCGACTTACGCTACCCCGACTTACGTCATGGCAGGCATGTCATGAGTTCGAGCCCAATACCACTAAAGAACCACCGTGTAGGGGCGCGATGCACGTTAAATCTGTCGAGAGCTCAAACGTCCTCTCGTTCGTGTGGTGTGGTAGTTACGAGAGCGGGTGCCAGCTCAGGTGTCGTCCTCGTCACTTGACCATGGTTCAAAATTACGAGTTCAAAAGCCCTCGTGTATCTGAAAAGTGCGACGTTAATATTCACTCACTCATCCCGACTTAAGTGGACTCCGAAGTTACGCAATTTTCAAATGCCGTCGATTCATCTTTTGTCTGAACGCTAAACAACTTAATTACTCACTCCTCGCTTCCAGTTTAGGTAATGTACTTGTTCGTACGTACCCCGTGGAGTCAACGTTTAGCCAAAAAAAAATTATTTTAATTTACCATAATAAAATTAAGAACTGCTGTATTCCCACATTCAGGAGCTGACAAGTGATGAGCTCATAGAAAAGCATGAACAAGAGCAAGAACTTGTGTCTTTAGACCTAGTTCAATCAGAAAATCGAATTACGGCTGGAAATTTGATAGAAGGCCTCAGTTTAATTGTAAAAAGGTTTACAAATTTTAAAAAAAAAAAAACTTAAACGAAGTGTGTATTTTTTTTTAACAAAACAAGGAATATAAAAAAAAAATTATGAGCCGGCAGATTATTACTATTATTATTTATTTTTTATTTTTTTTTTTTTTTTTTTTTTTTTTGCTAGAATTTAAAAAACTTCTACACCAAAGTAAATTAAGTTTGCGATTTTATATTTATGTTATGTAAGGTTTTAAAAAAAAAATTTTTTCTAATTATTTTCTTTCCTCTACGGCCCCCACTAAAAATAATTTATGTGTATTTATATGTGAAATTACACGCCGACTTACACGAATTTGACTTACGCGGTTATCACTCAGTCCCAAATATCACGTAAGTGCGGGTATTAATGTATTTAATTTTTAATGCCTAAAGCCTTTGTCACTCCGACGTTCATATATTTAAAAATAAGCCATTAAAAGGAAGCTTTTTTTGTAATTTTTTTCTGTGTTGTAACTTTTTTAATTAGATGTCACTTAATCAGAAAATATTATGAATATCATGAATAACTTACCAATCTTGGTGGATCATAAATTATCTTTAAACAAATTTTATGTATTATTAAAATCAGTTGATTGTCTTTAAATAAAAAAGAAAAATGTGTCAAAAAACTATGAGAATTTTTGAAACAAATGAGATATGATGAAAAAAGATATATATATATATACACTCATATCGATAAATTAAGGATAATGAAGTTCAGGCAAAGAAAGAGACAAAAGCAAAACAAATTTGACTTATTTGTAAAGTCTATTTATTAAACAAAAGGTAAAGAGCAAAAAAGATGCTATATGTTTGACATAATTAATAAAAATTGCGACTTTTACTTCCTGGAGCAAATTTCAAAAAAGAACCTATTTACAAAAAACAGTATAACATGGTTAGTATGATGGTTAATACAGAGTATGTTTCCCGGATGATGCAATACAGGCCTTACAACGCATGCTGAGCATCAAATTATCAATCTGATCTTGGGGAATACTACACCACTCATCAAGCAATGCTCTCGAAGTTCAGGTAGACAGGTGGGCGGGGGTTGATGGGCTGCAAATCGTCGGCCAAGCATATCCCACACATGCTCTATTGGATTCAAGTCCGGTGAGTATGCTGGCCAATCCATACGAGTGATATCCTCCGATTGAAGGCATTCGTCTACAATGTTTGCACGGTGGGGACGGGCGTTGTCATCGGTAAACAGAAATTCAGCACCCATGGCACCCCGAAACAAACGTACATGTTGTTCCAGAATGACATCCCGATAGATGTGGCCTGTCATCGTTACACTCTGATCATGCAGGTCAGTTCTGGAACCAAGAATAATTCCTCCCCAAACGAGCCATCCTGCACCACCGTAACGGTGTCGTTTAATGGTGTTCTCTTGGTGGTAACGGGTACCTGGCGCTCTCCATATGAAAGTCCGGCGAGAATCAGACTGCAAACTAAACCTGGACTCGTCGGAAAACATCACACAAGACCACTGTTGCGGTGTCGACAATGTATGCTCTGTACTCCAGGTTAATCGCAGGCGACCGTGCGTTGCTTTAAGGGGAACACTTCTGACAGGCCTACGAGCATATAGACCAATGTGCCCTAAGCGTCTGTACACGGTCTGCCTTGAAACTGTCGTACCGGTAACTGAAGAGAGCTGACGTGATAGGTCTGATGCTGTGCTCCGTCTGTTTCTTTTGGCAGTAACTGCCAAATACCGGTCCTCATTCGGCGTTGTAACTCGGGGGCGATCTGTGCTGTAACATCTACTCACATTACCATCATCTTGGAATCGTTGCTAAAGCCTGGAGATGACACTCTGGGAGATTCCAAGTTCCTCGGATACTTCCAGCTGGGTACGACCATATTCCAGTCGTCCGATAATTCTACCACGTAAAAAATCATCCAAATGCTTCCTTTGTGCCATAACTATGCGGTTACTGCACTGAAGGCTTTTAAAGCGCTTGTGAAGAATTTTTTTTGCCACCATTCCTTATATACCCCTCTCTTACACTCTCATCATTGTGACATACTATCCGCGCCATCTGATGGTTTCCTGTAATTTGCATATTCTTCTTCAAGATGTGTGTGATAATTCTACAGGTGAAATTTTTATTTTAGAGTTCAATTTCTGTGTGATTCTGAATTAGCCTTAATTTATGGACATGAGTGCATATATATATAATGAAAATAGTTTAGAGTAAACCAACAGATGAAATATTGATTAAAAATAA
>BMAO01032345.1:81012-103829 GCA_019973975.1 Trichonephila clavata | reverse complement strand
AAACTTCAAACTCATATTTCTCCATGTTGAATTTTTGTACGTATACTGTTATTCAAAACCCTAAGGCTTTTTTGATAACTGAAGTATGGGTTTGAAATTTTTTATACATGTTCTGAAATGTATGTTTTGTAAAACTGTGCATAGGATTAGCTCTAACATGTGTGTGTTTAGTACTTTTTCTAAAAAATTTCAAAATCAAAATTAATTTTTTTTTTGGGAATTTTTAGAAGTTTAACTATAAAAAAATTAATAAAAAATTAAAGAGCAGCAGCAAAAAAAACCCATGCACAGTTTTATGTAGTATATTATAAGGTACTTCGAAAAATTTTTTTGAATGAAAAGAAACATGTTTAAAAAAGCCTTAGGGATTTAAAAAAAGCTTAATAAAGCTAAAAAAAAATTAAATTTTACAAACTTTTTGCAACAAATTAAAATTTTTTAGTATGGAATTATTATTAAATATTAACCTTTATGAAATACAATTAAAACCAAATATCAAATATTAAAAATAAAAAAAAATTGTGAAGATGGTACCATATCGCCTTAAAAGAATTTTATATGAATAATTTTAATGATACGTATTCAATTTTTAAGGTTTTGAATATCTATGGAAAATTAATGATTATGAGGATAATATGTGAGACGCACTCTTATAATCAATATACTACGTTTGTATGAATATTTGTTAAATTATAATGAATATTTCAAATTGCCTCACATTCCGCAGCATGAATATTTTAGATGCAAGGTAACTCAAATGAGTGGAAAATAATGCAAAAGAAAAAAAAATAGAAAAGGAACGTGTATTTTTGATAATAATAATGAGATGCACTTAGAAATTCGCTTAATGTAAACTTATTAATACTAAAAATATTAAAATTGAAAGAAATGTGACGACTGTCAGTAAAGGGAATTGTAAAAAATGAAAAATCATTTTAAAAACGCTCCACTAGACATAAATAGGCAAAATTAAATAAAAGGGAAAAATGCTAATGAAATAAATTTAGTATTAAAGTGGTACATCATGTGAAGGGAAATATAGTTGTTATTTTACCAGCTATGTATGTGGATAGTCTTAGGAAAAAGTACGTGGTGTTAAACTGTCCTTGGGAAAACGTCAGCTATTTAGTGATTTTTTCCCCCTATGAATAAGGGATGAATCAAAACAGAGTGTTTAAAGTTTTTAAAGTGGGAAACAAAATGAGTTTGATGTTATGATAAATTGTGTTCTAAATTAAGATACGTTTGCGGAAAAATATGCAAGATTAGAATGTTTAATTTTATATCAAGTTAAGGATGTGTGTGTCTGTAAATTTTTGGATAACATTAAATCACCACTTTGGAAAAAAGAATTAAAAGATTGTATTTGAGTGTTTTTCTTTTTTGCTGCTATTTTTATTACTTGAAGTTAAGACGAGTTTATCTAAGAAAAATGATTAATGTGTTTTTGTCCCCAAGTTTTGAACTATCAAAAATTTTTTTAGGAATTATTTTATGAGGAAACTAGGTAGTAAAGCGGTTATTTTCTGAAAATAGAATGCATTTAACAAAATTTTAACTTTTTTTCTTCCAATTTCTTTTTATGTAATGATGAAAAATTTCTTTCCTTTTTCATTAAGAGATAAAAATAGGTATGAGCTATTTTTTTTTAAATACATTTATTTATAATGGAAAAGTAATGTTACCAGTAAATAAATCAAATTTCTAAAACTAAACAAAATTTGAAAGCCACTATTTGTTAACATGCTTTGAGATTTTAAGCTTTCTTCAAACCTTACACTAGTTAATATTCTCTTAATATCAGAGTTATTTTTTCCAAATACATGAGTTCGATTGCTTGAAATACTCCAATATCAAATTAGGATATATTCGTACTATGTGCAATATTCTTAGCTCTTATCATTGATCAAAAAGTTAATTTTCTTTTTTAAACTTTAAAGACCAAGTCAGAGTTGTTATCGTACCCAAGTTTTTTGAGAAGAAAATAAAAACAACCAGTAAAAAAATTAAATAAAGATATGAAATTTATACATTAAACAATCTAAAAATATAAACAGTTTATTTTAAGCACTCAGAAATTTCATCTTTTTTATTCATATCGCCCTTTAAAGTTACTGCGAAAGCTATTGGCAATGAACTCGATAATTTTGAATCGTTATCTAGTGACGAGGACGACACCTGGATTGGAACCCAACTCTCCAAACTTTCTCATTACACCAACACGAGAACTTTAATTTCGTCAGATTTAACTAGAATTTTCCCCTCGAGATGGTTAGTCTTAAGTGACACCAGGATTCTATTGAAATAACACCGGCCACGTGACAGATCTTGGCCCCTTGGGTATCGCGGATAGAAAAAAGTTTCGCTGGAACATTTAAACATTCTTTAAAAATTAAAAATGACTTAAATAAATCTTGAAACAAGTCAATTTAATAAAATAACTTTTTTAGGATCAAATTCAAGATGCACAATGATTTATAACTTTTGTCATTACAGATAATTCAAGATTTCAGTAGTTTCAATTTACTTAAATAGAGATAAAGGAATAAGCTTTTAAAAATTGCAAGACATTCCAAAAAGGAAAATTTTAATAATGAATTGAAAATATGTTGCAATCTCTTTATGCATTAATTTTTTCTCTTTTGTTTTAATAAAAACCTCTTACTGAAAATCTTAAAAGAATTAAGCGCTCGAAATATCAGAATTGCTCCAAAACTCTCAAAATCGAAATTCACAAAATGAACGCCCAGAATTTTTAATATTTTTGCCTAAAAACAGGTATAAGCATAAGTAAAGGTAAAAAAGTTCTCTGCATAAAAAAAAATTGGCAGTTATAATGAGACTGCCGATAGAAGGGAAAACTTAGAACTTTTAGTATTAAAATTTGAAATTTCTCATAATGTCTGAATTAAAATTATCAACATCAATCTGGTTTTCACATCTATTGACACTCCTAGCAACCACTAAATGCACATGTTTATATGGTTTTTATTATTCAAATATATTACGGGATGTACAAAAGATCACGACAAAATATAAATACAATTCAATTGAAATAACAATTAATGTACAATCATATTATTTATGGATATAATTTGTATTTACTTAATTTCAATGTACTTGATTCTTAACATTATTTTAATTGTTTGCACATTGTCATCATTAATTTCAACAATACTTAGACTTTTTGTACTTTCAATAATTTCATTTTGTTCTAAAAAAGATACAATAGGCTTATGGTAACTAAAATAAGAAAGGAAAATGTTTGATTCAAATTTATCTTCGTATCGCGTAAAAACCGCACCGATCGTCGTCGTTTTATATTTTGTAGTACTGAGTTTTCGTTCATCTGCAAAGTTAATATTGAAGTCTCCAGTTAAAATCATCGGTATATTATCATATTGTTCGCCAAATCTTTTTTCGAGTATTTCAGAACCTTCTTTTGTATAAATCATCAAATTTTCGAATAAAAATTGTTGTATCTGTGTCATAGATTTTCCAGGCGAAATATAAACGGTAACCATTAATATGTATTGCCCATTCTCGGAATCGCAACGAGAAATGCACAGTATATACACATTGATTTTTTCACTAAATCCATTAAATTTCACTTATAAGATATACACAGCACTTTACGTCAGCTGTATAGCTACAGATATACCGCTATAAGCATGTCGGTGACGCGAACGCACGAGATTTCACCCATCCAAAAAGTGTCTAAGGCGAACAGCACACTGCGCGTGCGCCAGTCAGAGCATGTCGGTGACACGAAACCATAAGATTTTCCCCTACCAAAAAGTACCCAACGCCGCTAAAGAAGTTTTCACTTCAAAAAATTATTCAAAAGGGAAATAGTTAAGAAAGTCCCCATCAGTTAAGAAACGACAACGAAAGTTAGACTTTGAGAATTAAACCCAGAAGGAAAAAAAATTCTCATTCTATACTATGTCTGTTTGAATATTGATGAGTATTCTTTTGCTGACAAGTCACAATGGCGAATTTCGCTACAACTGCATTTTTTCAAGCATCATGAATAATGAGATACTATGTTTTCCAATGTGGACGATGGGGCCATTTGATGTAATGTCAAATATCGAGCGAGAAACTGGGCACCGCGAATTATGTGAGGCCCAAAAGATCAAGCTCAAGGTTACCGAAAAATCCACACAACGAAATAGTATTTGATATGAATAACAACAAAAAATGCTGAATCTGCAAATTGGATTTTGGACATATTTCCTTTTACTTCATCTTGTTTATGCTTAAGAGTTATGTCTCTGGGTGATATTTTTTTAGTAACTAATATATGATTCAAAGTTGCAAAGCAATGATTAAATAACTTTCGGCACGAACGTTTTTTTAATTGTGCGATGAAAGCAATTTCACATAGTTAGGATATTCAAATTACAAACAACCTTGTTTCACGTAAAAAGTATTTAAAATATCTTGCACGAAGTTATATATTGTAAAAGAACTTTTTAGTGGTTTTATTTTGGTGTGATACAAAGAGAGAGAGAAAGAGAGATGTCTTCAACTTTTTTGAATGCTGTCTGTAGTACTCGTGGATATTTTCCGGATTCACTTTTGCGTGCTCTTTTTACAACCCATATTATTTTGAGTATTTTATTTTATTTTATTTATAAATGTAGGGTATTTATGAATAGTTCGAACACCCGTGAGACATAATAAAAAGTTTAAGTAATAACTAACTGAGATTTTAAAAAAAAATTCTTAAAAATAGTTTACTGAATTCTATAAGCAAATTTTCCCCGTATTTAGACTCAATATTTTCGAAACTACTTGAATCATTACAATTTTACAATGATATTCATGTAACGATGAAATACCGATCACATTTATGATTTTTTGTGTGTTTAAAATGGTCTGAAAGGAAGACATAAACATTAACCCGGCACTTCACGCGCAGGGGATGTCATACCCACCGCCTAACTTTTTCCAAGATTCCATCTAAACCTTTTTGGAAAATGAATATTTTCTCGTGTAGCTGACTTAAAGGGGCCCTAGCTTATAGGCGATTGCGTTAGAATTATTTGACTTAGATTGATTGACTTATTTGAACCTTGTGTAATCAACAATTGACTATACGAGATGTGGACTGTATTAAGAAAATGATTTATTCACAGTGACGGTTGGTACGTCGGACTCACATCTAAAGCATAGGCTTGTCTCTCGGCAACCTATGGCCCGTGGTACAATTAGAAGTGACACTCTACACCAGAGGTCGGCAACCTTTTAGCTGTGTCGTGCCAGATCAATCTACTAATAGGATTCAATATCATTCAGCGTGCCCCACAGTAAGACATATTTAAAACAATTCGATTCCCGCGATAGTGCATGCAGAGTTAGATAATAGAGGTCAATAGATAAATTTAGAGTTTACAGTTTTATCATGTATTAATTTTGCATCGTTTAAAGATTTCTTAATACAAAAGTAAATAGCATAAAATATAACTATTTCTTTAACAAAAATTAAAAAAATTAAAATTGTTCATGTATATAATGCATTTTCAACTTTTTTTAGAATAAGAAATAGACAACACAAAATATGAGTATTTCTTTTCATTATAGTTAAATAAAAAGATAGATAAAAATTTGAATGCGAACTTATTGCTTGTGCACCTCTCTACTTGCATACAGAAAAATCAGGGATATAATGCGTGACGTTCAATTGGACACGATTCAGAGAGAATTCCATTGTCAAATAATTTCTTTGCGGACTCCAAATATTTTTCTTATTAGAAAAGGATTTTTACTTAGATATGTAGAACCAAAAGAGGAATGTAGAGAGTACATGCAATTTTCTCTCTTCAAACAATTAAATTTCTTCAGAAATGACATTCAATAATTTATAAAACAGCTGTAAATTTATCTTTTGAGTTGGTTATCTTTCAGATTTTTTCGTAATTCTTAAATGTCCATAATTCTGAAGATGTTTGTCAAGAATATCTTCTTCCAATCACTTCAAAACTGACAAGTTTAAAGAGTACTGCAGCGTGCCACTGAGAATTATACCATGTGCCATAGGTTGCCGACCCCTGCTCTCCACCATTCCGTAAAGCATAGGTTCTCAACGTGGGCGTTTGAGGATTTCAGGGGGCAGTAAAAGACCCTGAGAAAATTAGGGGGCGTTGAAATGGCACGGAGGGGCTTGAGCAGATTAACCAAATATAGTCTAAAAAAGACTAAAACACATGCAACACGCTGATTATGTACTAACAAAAGTAAACTTGAATACTGTTTACTATGTTGATTGTACGTATTTAAATCATTTCTATATCACATGTGTACGAAAATTCACATAATTTGGTAGTTCGGGAAGTGAATCAAATCTTAAAGATTACATTACATTCAGACCTACATGAAATTGAATGATATAGTGCATTTTAATTTCTGTAGCGTACGTATTGTCTTTGTCTGAGAGCAGTAGGAAAAATATTTCGTCCACTGCATTTCATTGCGTTTATTATGCAAGAAACCTAATTAAATAAGTTAATCAGGAATTAGCGTGTGATTCTTTAAAGGCTAAAACTGTCAATTTATATTTATTTTGAAAGCAATAGTTTATTATTAATTACTTCGTATCATCAAACCCCCTGCCTGTCTTTGTAGCAGGTAACTGAAACTTTTATTCCACTCTTTTAAACGAAGAAGAAATTTAGTAGCGCGTTTCAATTCCAATAATATTCTATCTATGACTAAAAAATATAATATTACACATTTAAACATATTTGTGACAATAGCTCTTTTAGATTTGCAAAGAAAAAAAATTAGGGTTTTAGAAAAAAATTAAATTAAAAAATATATTCTATTAGTAATGGATATTTTTTAAAACTTAGCTCTTGTTTTCCCCCTGTATTATGTACACTCTTGTTTCTCTAGAGTAGGAAGGAGCGGTCTCGAAATATTCACTATAAAAGGGGGCGGTATCGAAATATTTACTAGAAAAGGGGGCGCCAGCTCAAAAAAGGTTGAGAACCTGTGCCGTAAAGTTATCATATAAAAGTTAAATCGTTTTATCTCTCCTTTCGTTTATTTCGTGCAGCCGATACACAAGTATCGAGAATGATTTCAGTCGAAAGTAAAATTTAGTTTGATGCAGTCGTACACTGTAAGCTACTTCTAATTTTATGACACGTTCATAGTTTTCTTGTGAAAATTTGTATTTTAATTGTTTAATTATTGTGATTATTCATACTTACATATATAATTCTACTGACCACTAAAAAACTTGATTTTTGCGGTTTTTAAGACTTTTGTACGAATGAATACAGTAGAACATCGTTTATCCGAACGTTTATTATCCGGATTGTCAAATATCCAAACCAAAGTCCGGATACGTTTTCGAACAGTGCAATGCTCAACATTTGTTTCCTGTGAGGCCAAAAGTGAGAGATATTTGGGGAATTTCAGTTGTGTGATTTGGTAAACATCTGCGCGGAATATTAGGTCAGTTTGTTTCCAAGTGAGGGGGTGTATACGTGCTCTTTTGTTGAGTTTAGTTAATGAGAAACCTGAATGGCATGCCATGCAGAAGACTGCGGATTTCAAATGCCAAATAATGACGAGATAGTGACTTCCGTGCAAGAAGAACTCTACCCTGTCGACGATGAAACGGATGAAGACGAGGACTACAACAACGAAAGTAGCAAGGGTCCATCAAATGCGGACGCGTTTTTCTGCGTTAGTGACAACTATGGAGTGGTACGAACAACAATCAGAGTGCTGTCCTACTCAACTTCTGCTGGTGAAGAGAATCAGAGACCTTGTAGTGAAAAAACGAAGGTGTACTATGGTACAGCGAAAAACAAGTGATTATTTTCCACAATCAAGGTAAAATTGCGACATTTTGCAACTATTTGGCTTTTTCTTCAAGCATGTTTCACGGATGTGATGATTTTCAATATTTGTATAGTGTCCAGTATCATACACTACATGGATCGCATTCAGTTTTCGGTTATTCGAACAATCTTGTACCCGAAAGGTGTCCGGTCTCAATTGATTCGGATAAACGATGTTCTACTGTATTGATTCGTAAAACTAAAAAATTGTGCTACATATATGTTTTGTCACGCGTCAGTGGTACATAGACATTTTCAAACTAAATATCTGTCCATATTTAAGAATGTCGACTAGAAATGTTAAGTTGCAAAAATAACTGTTACTGGATGTAAGAAATATTTTTGTCAGACACGGAATCAGATCTAAAGATACCGAATGTAGTTTAGTAAATGCTCTTTGTGTTGTGAAGCTGCCAAAGGAAAACCTTTCACATATGGTGAATATATAAACGAAAATAAATTCGGTAGTTAATAAATATCTTCAAACGACGCAAAATTAATACATAATAAAACTCTAAACCTCTATTATTTTCTCTCAATTTTAAATCTGCATGTATTGGTGCAGGAATCGAATTATTTCTAATGTTTCTTACAATGCGGCACCCTGAAACATTGATAGATTGGTTTGGCACACCATTGCTAATAATTATAAAAATTAACGGAATATAACTACTAGAGCCATCTATATGTGTAAAGTGTAACTAAAAATTCTGGAGATTTAATTTTTATTCATTAAGAACGATAGAAATGATTGATTTTTACAGATATTTCTTTTTTTAATTATGAAGTGTATCTCTCTCGTCAGGGTTATTCACTTTGAATTTATTTTAAAAAATTAATCCAGACTCGAATAAGGTTAAGGCAGATGCTGAAAAGTATTATGAGGCTCTTAGAATTAATTACTTTAATAAAATGTAACATAAAGGGGAAAATAAACCATTTCACTCATATAGAATTTTTTTTAAACATTTTCTTCTAAAGCATGCATTTATGCTTTTTTAAATATCAACTCTATTACTCATCAAGCCCTTTTCTTTCTCGTTTCCTGGAAATTATTGACTAACGCATTATCAAGTTTGCATTTGCATTGATTATCGGGAATCTACCCATACCTTTTGCAATTCTTTCTTAAAGAGCAGATTATTTTTGTGTGTTATACATTGAGTCATTCAAATATTGCATCTTGTCAAACTTAAGCATTTTTATTGTGTTAAGTGTAGAAATATTATTATAAAACAAGTTAAACTCTTAAAATTAGTTTTTTTTTATTTTGAAGTACTTTTCATTTTTCCCTTTATTAATGAAAATATTTAAAATTCGCACTTGTTTTCTTTAACCTAAATTACGTCTTTAAATCTTTTTTCTCCATTCAATAGAGAAAATCTTTTTTCTCTATCAATAGTCCCCAAGGAACTAAAATATAGCATTAATTGATAAAATAACAGAATTAACTCCATAACATAAATTTTCTAATACGTTATCCGAATTGCTTACAGACTTTGGTAGAAAATGATTTCAATAACTTATGCTCCAATTTACACTCTTGTCCATAAATTAAAGATAATGCAAGTTCAGGCAAAGAAAGATTCAGAAAAGCAAAACAAATGTGACTTATTTGTAAAGCCTTTTTATTAAACAAAAGGTAAGGAACAAGAAAGATGCTATATGTTTGCTATCATTTATAAAAATTCCGATTTTAGCTCCCTGGAGCAAATTACGAAAAAAAAAAAAAGAAACGAGTCTTACAGTAGTCGCATACGATGTGTAACATCTGACATGTTATCGTGGTAAATTCGTAATAGTAACTTAAATCCTGAAAAAAATGAATCGAGTATGATTGGAAATAATTTTCTATGGAATAATTATATCTGATGAAAATTTTATTTAATTAACACAAGGAGTAATGCAATTTTTTTTATCAAAAATAATTATTCTTGTTCAATTTTGTGAAGAGTGGTAATGATAATTTATGATAGCTAAAATATGACACATATACTTGTGTTTTCAAAGTATTTAAAAACCGTTGAAATATAGAGCCAATAACAGTACCACTGATAGTTGTCGAAACATTTCGATTTGTGTTGATTTCGAGCTTGAGTTCATCATTCAAAAAAGCTATTAGTGGCTCGGCTTCTAGCAAACTGAAGTTAACTTTAAAATCACCACTCAAAATCATGGGAAGCGAGTGATAGTTTTTTTTATAAAAAAAGAGCAGAACCGCCTTTGGTATATGGTAAAAGTAAAAAAATGGAGGAAATCTTTAATTTTTTTGAACCGTTTGATTCGGAGAAATGTATACGACCACCGAAATCACTTTTTGTCCATTCTTCAAATAAGCATTTTGCCGCACATATGTCCCCAATATCTTGACTAACAATACCCAGTCCACTTGTTTGACGATAAGTACTATCCATATGTCGAGCCTCAACATATGAGTTGTTCTGTTTACGATAGATAGATCGAACACCAGCTGCTCTGTGGCCCGGTCGTTTAAATTGTAAGCAGCAATCGAAGTCAGGTATCGAAACACGTTCGTCATTGTCTAACCACGTGTCTGCTTAAAGGACTTAGCTCCTTCTCTGATTCTAAAGTGCGAAAACAAAAACAAAGATCCCACGGCCTAGACCGCAGGGGGTGGGGTCGGAGCCCCTCCCGAATGAAGGAGAAAAAACAGAACTTCACTAGGAGGGTAGTGAAGAGACACCACCAAGCGCGCTGATTGGTCAAATTAAATAGCGCGTGCTTCCCGAACTTCCTGTTACGTATTTCCGTCCATTTTCCCGAAATCACTCCCATAAATCTCCAGCAATCGAGAGGAAAGATGTTACACATAAAAAAATTACATAAAACCAATATTAGATGCTTGGTATGATGGTTAATTCGTAGGTATGTCTCCCAGACGATGCGTTACTGTCCGTACAACGCCTGGACATGCTGAGTATCAAATTATCGATCTGATTTTGGGGAATATTACACCACTCATTGAGCAATTATCTCCAAAGTTCCGGTAGACAAGTAGGGGGAGATTGACGGGCTGAACCTCGTCGGCCAAGTATATCCCCACATGCTCTACTGGATTCAAGTCCGATGAGATTGCCGGCCTGTTCATAAGGGTGATATCCATCAATTGAAGGTATGAGTGTTTGCACGGTGAGGACAGGCGTCGTCACCCGTAAGAACAAATTCTGCGCCCATGGCGCCTCGAAACAAACGTACATATTATTCCAGAATGACGACCCGATAGATTTGGCTTGTCATAGTTCCAATTTGAACATGCAGGCCAGTTATAGAACCCAAAATATTCCCTCCCTCCAAACGAGCAATCCTGCAACACCGAAACGGTGTCGTTTAATGACGGGTGCCTGGCGTTCTTCATATTTAAGTTTGACGTGACTCAGACTTAAAGCTAAGCCTAGACTCGTCGAGAAACATCGCGCGGTCCCACTGTTGTGGGATGTTAAGAGCGAGTGAATTTCAGTTTGGAAATTAGCAGTTTAAAAATTTCCCTTATCATAAAGCACTGAAAATGTGTTTCACTTTCTACAAATAGAAAATATCAAATTCGGATGATAATTTGTACAAAATCAAAAACAATTTAAAAACTGAATATTTTCCTCTAAAAAAACATGGCAAGTGTAATTTGTAATGCTCACTAAAATACAAGATAGGGGATGAAGACCTCATCAGAGATCATGCGCCCCATTGACCATATCGAAAATATGTTGTAGTAACAGGTAAAAAACAAAATTCAAGACAGATATCTGATTCTAATAAATAAACGGGCAAGATATGAAAAATATAAAATAAAAATTACTTGAAAAGGATGTGATGTGTAAAATGTAAATTATGTGAACCAACATAAATAATCTAAAATGAGATAATTTGTGAAGGAAAACACAGAAAAGAGATAATTTCGCTCAAATTAATCTTGGAGTGAAAAGTTCAAATAGAAGCAAGTAGGTTGATGAGATTTTAAAGTATTACATAGTGTCCTTTCAAATATTTATAAAGTTTGAAGTTCTGAAGAAACAAAATGCGTAATTTAGAAATAAATATTTCAAATATTAATTTAGGCGAAAATAAATTTCAATTCATGTACCAGACACATGAAATTATTGAGAACTGATTTCAATTCAATATATAATCTAAAAAGAGTCTTTTCACGGCACAATAGTTTGAATACTGTTCAAAATATAATCCCTGTATGAAAAGTTTTTGACCTGGTATTCTTGGAAAATGTGCCGAAAAGATTATTTTTCTTTTCAGTAAATATGACATTTATCTGAATAATTTCCTTTAGTTATCACATATCAAAATATCAGTTTTAACCGTTGTCTTTTAAATATTAAAATATTGAAAATAAACATCATTGTCTTATTTAAAATGGTGTGATGACTTCGGTTAGTATTTGGTTCTTAATTTACTTTATCTGATATTTATTTATTTATTACATTTCATTCAAGTCTTCATCAATAAACTCTTTTCACTGACCTTTCTAAACTTTGAATTTTTATTTTCTCCACTTTTAAATATTAAATTTTGCACCTTATATAAATTAAATAAAAATTTTTATTAGCTTATTACAAGAACACAATTTATACTATGTCATGCTTATAAAACCACAATCCTCAATCTTATTTCTGTGCTTAGAAAGGATGATTTAATTAATGTTAAATGACACAAATGTTCAATGAATAAATTATTGTTAAAATACAATAATTGCACAGGAAAGTCCCTTTAACCTGATAAGGGGCGATAGTACTTTGAGGAGTTTTGAATTTGTACATTTTGACGTAATTTTTCGATTCCTTATAAACCAATAAATTCTTCTCCTTTTAATATGAGTTTCTTACAGATCGTGTAGCCAAGTACAAAGTTTAAGATAAAAGGAAATATTTTGCTATAGAATTATCGTATTTTATTTAAATAGCATAAAGTATGATTACAAAAATAATAAAAACTAAATAGCTTTCTTCAGGTTACCCACAAGATAACTTTTTTAAGACTTAAGGTAGATCCTATATTTTTATATAAAATTAAAGCTTAAGAATGCCTGTATTCTGTAAACCTCCAATTTTAAATTTATATCATAGTTTAATATTTTTTTTGAAATTAAAAAAAATTGAAACAATTTAAAATTGATATTTTTTTCCTAATCATATTACAAAATAAATTCTACTGATCCCATCCCAAATATTGAGGAGTACAGAATACAGATCTACAAGTATATTATACATATAAAATATATATAGCTCTGAAACCGATACATTTTTAAAAATCTTTTGGGAAATTTAGAAACTGAGAAAATCAAGTTTAAAGATGAAATTGAGGTTTTTTTTGCATTAAAATAAACCCTTTTACACTTAAAATGTATCCATTCAATATATTGAGGCTTCTTTTTCATAAAGTGTTCATGCATATTTTTTTCCTCATTCTCAGTGTCTTACGAGCCTTTTTTGTGAGAGATATAGACAATTTCCACTCCCTTTATTCATGCCTGAAAATCAGAAATAACAGAAAAATACTTCATTTTAAAATCCGGAAGTTTCATAATATCTAGGCGATTAGCTATCAAATATCACTGTTACTTCATTTTAGACTAATATCAATTGTTGTTTTGGGAGATCCTGATGTTTTGAGTCAGTAATTCTAAGCTGTAAAATTGAGGTGTCAATCTCATCACTTGACCAGGATATATTTATTTTTCTGAAATGGAAAAACTGGTGAGGTAAGTTTGTGCATTTTGCAGGTATGGGCTCCTTTTTGTAGTTTTGAATTATGCTATAGTAATGCCATCTATAAGCTGAAGAAGTAACTAAATGAATCAGTTTAACGAATACTGGCAAATATCACATCCAACTTCTTCCTTTATGTTTATTAGTTAATATGTAACAAAATGAAAATAATTAAATATTTATGTGTATATGTTGTCCATAAAAATAACAACTCTATTTTTCATTATTTTTTTTCGATTTAGCTTAATTTCATTTCTAATTTAAACTGTCCAGCTAAAACTAGAGTCCGAATCCCCATGTTTTAGTGACCCCAGTTCTGACTACTTTTACTCCAAAATCTGCCCAACTCCGATTTCGACTCCATGATGCTGATTCCACAGCCTTAGTTTCAACGTACTAGGTTGCTAAATCAACGCAATGCCCACTACTGGGAGATAACAAATCACTCTTGGATACAATCCATCAGGCACGAACTGCACTGGTTCGCTAACTGGCGGTATCTGGAGAATTATCATTTAATCGGACCTGCGTTCTACGAAGGTACGCCATTAAACGGAACAGAAATTCCTGTAGCTATCACAGCATGCTATACTTGACTTTGTGGGTGATATTCTCCTGTCCGCATTACGGTCCTTGTGGCTCAAACGTGACTATGTCCCCACCCACCAGACAGCTGGAGTGTGAAACTTTCTCAAAGATTACTTTGGAAAACAAATTATGGAGTGTGGTGATAGTGCTGAATGGCCTCCACAATTGCCGAACTTCACTCTGTTGGATTTCTTTCTGTGGGGTTACATAAAAGATCGGGTTTATGCAACTTCAAATACAAGTCTTCTGGATCTATGTCGCCGTTCAACAGATACTTAGAATAGTGGTGCACTTTCCATGCGGAGAAATGTGCTTGTAGAATTACTCTCCCGAATACAAATGTTTATCCCGAGCAATGGTGAAATCTTCGAACACACACTCCACATTTTCTTGTTATCACTTTGTGACGGTTCGCCTCTACGTTTTTTTGTGTGATTGTCATCAGACTGTTCAGACGTAAGTACGTATTTTATTCAATGAATTATGTGAATTTCTTCTTACCTATTGCTATTCCATTAAAAAATTTACATAAAATAGAGTGCATTGATTTCGGACAGACGACAATTTATCTTATCCTCGTGTGCCAAATGTTGTTTCGTACTAATTAATTGATGATCTAAACTTTCTAATCAGAAATTTCACCCTATTTTTTCGTTTTTCATTTGCAATGCTTGTCTTCCAAATTTTGTCACTAGGGGCGCTGCTATTGTTTGCTTTAATTCGGGCTACACTGTGGACTAACTTGTTTAGCTGTTGCTCTCCCATTCACAAGTATTTTGAGGTTAAAGGGACTTTCTTATGCACCTTTATCTATGCTTC
Organism: Trichonephila clavata; assembly: GCA_019973975.1. Taxonomy (NCBI): domain Eukaryota; kingdom Metazoa; phylum Arthropoda; class Arachnida; order Araneae; family Nephilidae; genus Trichonephila; species Trichonephila clavata. The sequence goes on along the minus strand of BMAO01032345.1, from coordinate 88,828 downwards.
CATATTTAATAATTGAAAATCATTACGAAGGCAAATATTATACATGGCTGCGACAGCTGAGTGTTCAAAGTTGCGAACTCATTCCCAGTATCGTTTCTGTCGAATCATAGATCTGATTCATGAAGTCATTAAAACCCCACCTTGTAGCAGGGCTAATGTGCAGTAAATCTGTAGAGGCTCAAAGTTCTTCCATTGGCGTGATAGGAAATTTTGGACAGTGGAGTGCCAGCACAGGTATCATCCTCTTTATTTGACGGAAGTTCAAAATTACGAAACTCGTTGTCAATAGTCGACGTATGATGAAATATTCAATCAATCAATCAAATAATTTACCTTCCCTTATAATTTATTTTTAACTTTAACTAGTTCCGTAAAATTGTGGATACGAATATCAGATGCTTTTCCGTTTTGCCGGCACAAATCTCGCCAAGTTGGTGTTATTGGCAACAACACACAATATACGCATAAAATATTAATAAATATTAGTTATCACTGGTTTTTCATTCACTTGTGATGTATTATGAAAAGGAAGTTACTGATAAGTAAAGATCACGCCTTGTTTTGAATATGTGGTGGTAAAAAGTGGTTACCAGTGAGAATATTCTGTCTGGCGTCAGTTGTATCATTTTTGACGACTTTATCGCTTGCGCCTGCGAAACGGAAAAGTACCAAATATCATATTTAGAATTAAATTCTAAAAATAATAAAATCTTCGAAGCACTCTCTTTGCTTTTTTAAGTATTTATTCAAACAGACTGATATTTGTGGAAATAATTCATCAGAATTGTATGTATCAGGTCGAATGCTCAAAATAATAAACAAATAGTTGCATCAGTTTTATTTTTGCTGTTTGTCAGATATCATATTAGGTTAAATTAAATAAGTATGATATCTGTGATATTGCCTAATGACTTGATGGTCAATTGCCAGGCATTTGATAAATAATTATGATAGCTGTGGTAGAGATATCCAGTAATGTTGTTATCGGCTAAGAGCTGACGCAGGAAAAAAAAGTCCCGCTTTTATTAAGAGCAAACAAACAAACAAAATTAGGTCCTTATTTTAGAAAGTTTTATGGGTTATTTAACTGTTTCAATAAATATTTATATAAAGTCTTCTAAATTAATGAGAGTAAAATAATCTATCTGTTCGAATCATTTATCGTATTTTTGAAATGTTTCCATTAATTTTACGTGTTAAAAATAACGATTACATACTCGAAATTCTTCCTTTTAAGTCCATTTTCAAAATCACTATGAAAGCAATCAAATTATTTACACAATCTCTATTCGAATAATTATATGTTCACCGTAAACTTTATGATCGAATTTTTCCCTTTCTTTTACATATTCCTTATTTTTAATTAAAATAAAAAAGCTAATCATTTCATTATTCATATTAATTTTTAGCTATGAAAAGCAAGCAAATCAAGAATTTGCTTGTATACTGTGTATGATATACATTTTAAAACTATATTAAGCTTATTATGATGGAGGAATGGTATTTATAACTAACAATCCTTAGAATTTTGCCACAAAATATAACTTTAGCTTTCTTATGTTTGTTTTCACCGTTATATTTGATTCTCCATATATAAATTGACTCTATGTTTCGTCGCCTTGCTTGATTCTTTAAATAACCCAAAATATAATTATTTTCTTTTAAGAACATGTTAATTTCATATTTGACAAAATCAACATCTTCATCTTCATTGGCCTTTACCAGTGAACAGTTTAAAAATTCCTTGAGCAAATTTAAATTACCAAAAAATATTCCTTATAATTTTATTTCAATCAATAATATTTTTAATATAAATGATTTTAGACTGTATATGTGAATGTCTTCAAATGTTTTGTTAAATTTAATATTGTTTATAAAATAAAATTATAAATCCCTTTTATAAAACGATACACAATAATTCGAATGACATTTCACTGAACTTGATAGTTAAAGTAAAATGATCAGAGATAGATATTTTCCTTTTAATATTTATTTGTTTGCATACGTTGAACTGATTTTGGTAATCTATTTCTTTTATGTTTTATGATTATATTATGTATCCAATTTATGAAAAAACCTTTTTTTTTGTTTTATTATTGCGTTTCTCTTATTTCTAGTTAATCCTAGCAATTAAAAAAACTAACTCACTATTCATACTTAGTATATAAATATGCGAATTGTATGAAACTCAAAATATGTATCAAATAAAGATTAGTTACCAACTTATGTACATGTAATATATCACAATCGATGGTAGGTGTTAGGGCTGTATTCTTATATGCATCTGCTACCAACTGGAGCCATATGCATAAATAGATTTATTTCTTCACAGCCTGCAAAGAATGCATATGTACTGCATGAAGTATGAGATGTTTCTTAAATATAAAATTTTCTGCTACAATGCATGTGAAAGACGACAAAGAAAAGGTAAAAATTGAACTGAGCTGCTTTCATTCTCAAGAGAAAAGAGTTCCGAGAGAAAAATATGGAAAGGTGGAGGCATTTCGAAAGTATCTCACAAAAAAAGAAAATCGCGAACAGTGCGGTTCTTTTTAAAACTTATTTAAAGGCATGGGATGTATAGGAGTAAAAATTATTGAAATATTAATTTCTGAAATAAAGTATCGGATGCTGACAAGTTTAAGGAATGTAGTGTTGCATACTTTGAACAGGAAACATTTTTCGGAAAGGAATCTGAAAAATTTTAGTCGCAAGTTTTCGAAAATACATATTTTCTAAAAGTGTAAATAAATGGCACCTTCATGTTGTTACTAAGGCTACCATTTTTTGAGCCTTTAAAAAATTTAATTAGCCAGAAATTTTGCAATGAGTTTTCTTTTTTTCAATATGTATCTCTAAAGATCTTTTACTAGGGTATAAAATAAATTATAGTTAAAAGAAACTAAAAAACTCCCTTTTATAGTTAATCGAATTAAGTTGTAACTTAATCTTTTAGTCACCAAATCTAGAATTACTCGTCAAATTTAGAAATGGAATCTGAAATTAGTCGCCAGATGCGGTATGGAATCTGAAAATGGAATATCGTTAATCCTGATCAGGGCAATGGAACAAAATTATTAAATTATTGTATTGTCATCGGTTCTGGACAAGTGAGCAAAATTTCGAATTAATCTGATCTTTTAAAGTGGGTAAAAATTGAGTTCAAAGATTCCGTTACATACAAGTGAAGCTTATAAAAGGGTGTTTAAAAGAATCTTATTTAGTAGATTATCTAGTTGAAATGTTATTTATTTGTTTATTGTATTGAGAAATTAATTCCTATTTGATCGGTAGTTTATTTTTCCTTTGTGTTTAAGTATATTCTCACAAGTGCAATCAGTTTTATAATTGACATAAAACAGATCAATGAACGTATCAAATAAAAAAATACATTTGAGGATTCTAATTTTGTTTAAATATAACTGGAATGGTTAACCGGAAACTTTCGAAATTAAAACAAAGCATATCAGCGCTGCTACACTAAATAGACGGTGCGAATGAGATTCATTTCTCTCTTATCGTCATAACCTTAATTAACATTCTTGAAATCATAGCTTTAATTGAAGCTCATGTTACGGATAGTGCTAGGTGTCATTGAGTAACAGGTAATAGTGTTTCCTATGAAAGTTAAGATCATTCATTAGAACGTAAGGATAATTAGCTATCACGAATCATCATTAAAAATAGTTTTATGATAAGGAAAAGTTTAAAAAAGTGCAATGACATACGTTTTTTTTAAACTATTAGGAGAAAAAAAAATTTCTGGTACAAATAACTTGTTATACTAATATGAAAAAAAAAATGATATTTTTTGTACCCTATATTTTCAAGAACAGTTTTGTGACTGCTTTGGAAATGCAATTTATCTTTTCCTCTCAGAAAAAAATTATTTTATATTAAGATAATGAGTTATGATGGAAAACATATTTCTTTGGGAGCAAGGTCTAAGATGTATGACTAAAGCGTAATTTGAAATTCAGTATAAAAAGTTAGTTGGAAAGTTTCCATAAAAATTCCAGTCACAGAAATAATATTTCATCCAAAATAAAATTTTTTTTTTCCGTGTAGATTTATTTTTGTATGTAATAAATGCTACGTTTTTTTTTGTTTACAGTTAATTAATTTTTTCCCTTGTAACAGTCACTTACAAATTCATGAATTACATGAAATTCCTCTTATGTATGATGTTTGGAATAATTTATGACTAAATTAAATTATCAGTTATATTATGATCTCATAATCTCTTTTATCAAAAACAAATTTAGATTTTAAGTTTTTTAAAGTATTTTTTTCCACAAAGAATATGATGATTTTAGGATTTCAATTTGCCAGCTCAGGAATCGTCCTCGTCACTTGAACATGGTTCAAAATTACGAGGTCCGTCGCCAAAAGTTCTCAAGTAGCTGAATAGTGCGACGTTAATGTTCCCTCACTCAGTGAGAAGCGCCTCCTGTTGACGAACTATGTAACTAATTTTGAAACTTTGTAAGAATAAATACCCTGGATACCAAAGCAGAATGCAGAAAACGCACATTTCTATCGCCTTCTGTTCTATTTTAACTGATTTTTCAAACCATCGGTTATTTTTGGGATACCTGGTAACTCTTATATGCTTTAACAAAGATTCTCAACTACTGTACAGCGGATCTTTTATGCGCTGCCAAATTATTTTAAAATTATTAATAATACTCTGAGAAAAAAATAAAATCTGAAACCAAATTATTCTTATAATTTATTTGTAATTAGTTTCTCAGTAAAAATTTTGTTGTCTTTGTCGTACATATCATTTTATTCAACACTGAAAATTACTATTATAAATTATTTTACATAATGTATTATAGCAGGGGCGTAGTACCGCCGTGTGAGCCTGATCAATAATACGGGGCCCCAAGCTACAGGGCCCCCAATATATGTGAGGAAAATTTGTTAATATATCAAGGTGCCCCCAAAATTTGATACAAGGCCTACTCAGGACTAGCTACGCCAGTTCTAGCTACAGAAAATTAAAATTCTTTTAAACCTTTTTTTATTGTTAGCGTGCCGCCAAATTCTGAAATCGTTAAAAATGTACCGCAAAAAAAGGTTAAGAATCACTGTTATAAAGATGCAATGAAAATTAAAAACAACTTTCATACCTTATCTTTATAATGATGTGGTGCAGAAGTTGAAAATTATTGCTCGAATAAATCTATAATTAAATTCGATTAAAAAAATTATAAAGTTATTCGCTTAAAATTAAGGTATGAATTGTCAAACTAGGTATGTTGTGTTGAATTAGTGTCAAATTAGAAATATTCATTGGAATACTGGTGACATTTATGATAAACTGTTCATGGAAACTGTTCATCAAAGAACTATAATATCAGCTTTATATTCTGAAATGTTTTTTATAGGAAAAAAAAGTTGCGTGAATGTTTTTCGAGATCACTGTTATTACATTACTCCTTTGATGCATATAATTTAAAAGAAAATGTAAGTATAAGATTATAATTAGAACTGCATGTCGATAAGAATGTTTCTCAGCATAATTAAAAATAAAATATTATATTTCTTTAAAAAAGCCTTTTAAAAATGCATTAAGTGATGAAAAGCGCGCTAGTTTTATGTATCTACAATAACCACGATCACATCACTTATTTTTCCTATAAAAGGTACAATTCAATAAAACTTTGTTCTATTACTATTAAATTAAAAAAAATATTGTTTTTGAAATATTTACGATTTTGTTTAAAATTAGCGGATGAATGTGTCATGTTTTAATTTAATATATAATAATATTATTCTTTTAATAAGAGGAAATGTGAAGTGTAGAGTCAGAGCAACAGAAATCATTTAACAGATGGATATACATGTTAAATAATATATAAATAATGCATAAAAAGAACGGTCACCTTCATTCAGAGCAATAACGAAATTTTCTTAAAAAAAAATCAATTAGATAAGAATAAGAATAAGAAGAGAGAGAGAGAGAGAGGGAGAGAAAGTGAATTTAACTGAATAATGTAAAGTGACGATTAAAATATGTACATAGCAATTTTATCACATATTATACTAAGCATTTAATTTTCTGAATGAATTTTTTATTAAGTTTTCAACATCTACAAGAAACAGGGAGCAATTCTTCCTCATTATAAATTAATTTTTAATAGCGCACGCACGCACACACACAAAATACGCTGTTAATCAGAGTTTCTCACATTCTTGTAAAAACATCAAGTAGATATATGCAACGTATGATAGTCTTAGATAAGCATGACTAAATTCTTTAAATAATGTTGTGTAAATGTTTCTTGAATACACTAATTTGTGAAACTTTAAAAATATAGATATTTATAAGTAATAGTGTTTTATTTAATATTTTACTTCTATGAAAGGGATGTTAAGTTTTGCTTTCCCTTCATTAAATTATTTTATTGTATTCTGAATTTCTAATACTGTAATTATTTTTTCCTTATTCCCGAGCAGGTCGAAATAAATGAATAACCAAAGATTGCAACTATTTATATTTTATTATTTTGATACATCCCTTTCGAGAATATGTTTATTTTCTATTTCAAACTTAATTTCGACTTCATTTTGAAAATACGCTCCCAGAGAATTTTTATTTTTCTTCTCTTACGTTTGTGTGTGTGATTATTTGTTAACATTTTGAATAGTTATTCCTCTAAAATATAGATATTCGTTTTCACCAAAATTTCATATTTTTATATCTTAGCATGTTCGAACAGAATTAAAATTTCCAATGCCAAATTTAACTATATGTAGCAATTTTTCTCTCTCACTCATACACGTCCATTAAAATTTTTTTCCAACAAAATATTTAGCCATAGTAGCTGAGTGGTTGGGGTCATGAACTCGTGACCGTCATTGTCGAGTCCCGGAACTGAAGACTCTCCGTGTAAAGTAGTCGAGGCATGCTAAATCCATAGAGGCTCAGAGTCCTTACATTGGCATAGTGTGGAAGTTTAGAGATTGGGGTACTAGTTCAGATATTGTTTTAGCTCCTTGATTGCTGTTCGAAATTGTGAGGTCCATCTTTAACAGTACAAGTTCTGTTTAAACTTGTCTACGGATCTGTAAAAATGATTTTTCTCTAATAAAGGTTGAGGGGGGGATGGTCGTTTCCAAAGGACCGTTTCGCGTCTGTTGAACATTTGGGTGAGCTTGGTCCTCATGGGTATTCCGCCAATAGTTCTAGTGTAAATTCAAAATGTAAAATTAATAATAAAAAAATCAAAAGAAATTCACAAGGTTGTATTAAGAATTTAGGCATGAAATATGGTATTGAAATTGTTGCACGAAAGATATTTATTTTGAAAATCTATTTTGTAAGAAATACCAACATATTAATTTTATTCTATTTAATTAAATAAGAAATTACAATTTTTGAATTAATACGGGCGTTTCTTTTCATTTTATTCGGAAGTAAAAAAAAGTTAGAAATTATTCCTCAAACTTTAATGACATTCCAATGAAACTATAGTTTGATCTTTGATACATCAAATTAGAATATTAAAGGCAATCTCTAAATAGCTAATTGAACTAAAGTATAATTAACCTTTTTGATCCAATTCATGAATTCCAAAGGCAATTCCTTACAAATAATATTTTACAAAATAGCATGTTTATTACAGAGGTTACTACATTTCCTACTTGGGGTTGCCTATTTTATAAGATAAACTTCGAAGAATAATAAGATTATCTTCATTAAATTTCCCCCCATGTTTTGTAAGTTTTCAGAATTTAAGAAGTGAATATAAAATGCTTTTATAAAAAAAAATTGAGAAACGAAAGATGCACAATTTAAAAAGGAAGT
>BMAO01032345.1:0-79276 GCA_019973975.1 Trichonephila clavata | reverse complement strand
GAGTGCTCGGCTGAATCTCATCAATTGTGTTCGGTAGCGAGTCCCATTAATGGATTCCTTCGGTTTGAGTAACTCATAATACATGATAGTTAGCTGATCCCACCAAAAAAACAACAACATGAGTTTATTTTCATGAATATTTGGTTATTGATTTCCTCTTCTTTGGGTTATCGTAGTGGAGTCATTGTCATCACCAATGGCTATACGATGCAAAAAACTCTTTCCTTTGTGTCTAGAAAAAAGCATTTCACATATGCAAAATCAGAATTCAACGTTTCTCTGTTTCAGTTCTTATGGTACCCAATTTTCTTGATTTTGAATCATTTCCCAACGATTTGAAACAAAGTGAAATTGTTAGTTGAATCATCCATAATGTAAGTGCAAGTTCTTTCGGCATTTGGCACGAATGATCCTCCAATAATCTACAGTTACGTTCTTTGTCTTCGACGTCAAACGGACCGTTTTTAAGCTTTCGATAGCAGCCTCACCATATGCTTCTACATGTAATAGAGGGCCCAAACTGTTAGTTTTAAAGATTAAATCAAAAGTTCTCGCAAATGACATTCATCCAGCTCACAACTTGACAGTTCCGCACGAAAAATATTACGTGATGTTGATACAAAATTGTTAATACTTTTAAGGTTGGGGTGTTGTCAGATGTCAAGTCTTACATATGTCTTACATCTATAAATTTCAACCTAACTTGCTGGTGGTGCCATCTTTTGTCAAATGGCGGAAACTTAACTGTATTCCTTATGGTAATTCCATCACGCACTTATAAAATGATTTCTTGTATATGAAAAAAGAAATGAAAATCAAAAATAAAAATGTTTCCTTAAAATAATATTTTTTTAATTTTAAGACTCGATTCATTAGAGACCAATATAATACAGAAATTTGTTATCTGTAACAAAAAATAGCTTTTTTTTCATTTTAAAAATAATTAATTTACAAACTTTTCAAACTAATGATGTTATTCATTTTATTATCAGTATTATGGTTCACAGTACTCAGTGTGTAATTTATTTGAGCTATTTATGATATTAATACGTGTCTTGTTGAATTTTTCACAGCAATTTAATTTTTGGCGCGTAAAAAACTTTTTTTCAACGTTCATTTGTCAAGAAATGATACTTAAATACTTAATGTAAAAAATTAAAATATCAAAAGATACGTAAATTATTTAGTGAATGGTATTTTAAAATCAATTAACTTAGATTAGAAGTTAGTTTTTAAATTAGAAATTCAGTATATATATATATATATATATATCCTAAATATTATGGATATTTATATTATTTAAATTTTTTTTATTTGTGATTGTTAATAATATTTGATATTATTTGTTTGTTATGTTAAAATATTCAGGGTATATGTAAATTTTAGAGGATTTACAAAAAAGGAAAACGGCTTTACAAGTATTAAATCTCTTGGTCCATAACCTAAGAACCTTTATGTTACAGCGCCCTTTATGTACACAGTTTTCAGTACGTCTTATTTTGTCAAAGTATAGTTTATTGAGCTATACATTTTCAGATATTTGTTCCAACGAAATGTAATTTAAAGGTAGCTTACTTTTGTGTTTCTATTTGAAGAAAAAAGGGACTGTAAGTCATTGATTAATGTGTAAGGCTTATGAGAACCATGCTGTATCAATTTGTGAGTGACAGTTTAGACGGCTCAGTGATTTGGACACGGAGGAAAGGAATGTGAAGAAAGGTCAGTAGGGATTGCAATATCGGTCCAAAAGTTCAATACCGGTATTTCTTAGAACGTAATACCGGGATACCGGTTTTAATACCAGTATTAGAAATTTTAGAAAAAGAAAGAAAACACAGGTGTTTTTTTCTTAGTTTTACTTGCCAGTTTTATTAGAGAGTGTAAATATTACAAGAAATAATTTTTCACTTAAAAATTATAACAGTATATAAAGAATCACAAAAATAAATAAATAAATAAAGGAACATCTTATTTATTTAAATCACAAAAAAGTGCAAATATCACTATTCAGTCTGTGGTACTATTACAAATTATTGAAACGTTCTTAATGTCTTAAAAGTTAAATGTTTGAAATGTGTTCTTAAAAACATAATGCATCAATTGTACTGTCATTAAGCCTGGAACATAATTTTGTGCAAAAAACACCAGCTGTCGAAAACGCTCTTTCGGCATCTACGCTAGTCCGTGGTACTGTTAGCAATGCGCGATATACTTTTTCCAAGTATTTACTTCTAAATCCCTCATCTTCAAATAAATCTATTTCTCGTAGGATGATTTTGGATATAGCTGATTTCTGTACTGTATTTTGGTTTGTTGAAATTTTTCTAGTTATCGCTAATTCTAATTTTTGTTCAAGAGACAGTTTCTTTTCACTATTGACATTAGTATCATCATCTTCGACAAAATTGCAACAAATTCTTCTGAATGTGAATTGGTTTATGAGTAAAAAAATTTACGAAAATTTACAATAAACTTGATGAAATTTGATTTGGTTAGTCTCTTTTCTTCTTAACTCTAGAACATTTTTTACATTGTGCCATCATATTCTTTTCATCATATAAATAATGAAATCAAACCAAAGTATTATCAACTGATTTTTTATGTTCTTTAAAGTTATTCTTATTGATTATTATGGGTTATTATTTATAAGTATATGGTATATAATGAATCTAAAAAAACATTTTGAATCCTAATGTATGATACAATGTGAATAGCAGTCTACGAATCCCGTGCAAGTGCAGTATCCCTCTGAGCTGTAATTCGACAGTTTTGGCCTTGGATGTGATTCAGATATTTTATAACTTCTCTTGATTGTACAATCCAACTTTGTATTCAAGGTCAAAAAATTTCGCCTGTTAGGGAGCCATTTTAGTAACAAGTGTTGATGGATGAAGGAAGGCAAATGTGCTTGAACATGTTATTCCTCTTTGAACGAGACTTAGATAGGAGTATTGTATTTAGTTCTTTTCGTCAGAGAAATAATTTATATATGTCTATATTTTTAAGTTCAGATTAATAGTCTTTTATCCGTTGTATCTGGCAATAGAAAAAAAATCAGCCGATGGATTGAATGAGTTGCCTTAGAACTGTAGAATCAGCTAGGAAAAATAAAAATAAGAACAACGGAATGAGCGGAATAAAGACGTTTAATATCTTCACCTTCTGAAATGGACGTAAAATTATTTAATTTATAATATATTTTAATCATGGTGCAATAATTAACACTATAACATAAGCACAAAAACACATAATATTTTGCTATTTTGGCGATCTCTGAACATGTAAGAAACAATTAAAAAAATTTCTAGTAAATACCGAAAAACCGGTATTTAAACTTGTGAATACCGGTATTTCGAAACTGTACAAATGGCCCAAAATACCGGTATTCGGTATCCGGGTATACCGGAGGTGCAATCCCTAAAGGTCAGCAATCTTCGAAGATGCAGAAATTGAAGAATTGTCAAAAGATTTGTATCAAACGAAAGGAGTGTTTTCAGAATTTTTTGAAATGACTCCTTAAACAATTTCATTACATGTTACAATTATGTTCGTTACCTGATGTTTTCCTGGAGGGATTTTTGAAGCTTATCAAGTGGTATGACAAATGTTTCAATGTACTTGGTACTTATGTGGAAAAATAAAGTTATGTCTTATCTTTAATGTTTCATTCTATATTTTGACTTTCATGCACAACTCTGACCACAGTCAACAGGGGAAACTTACTTTTCAACTCACCCTCGTACATAGAAATAAAGAAACAATTAGTCGTCAAAAGTCCTATAAAGTTAATAATATAAACAGTTATTTTACATTCTTCGAATGAAGTACAAAAAAATTTAAATAAAGCATATATTAATTTGCATAGAAAAATTAAACGAATATTAACAGACAAGTTCCATTATTCAAGTTCTGAAAACTTAAAAATATCTAGCAAAGAGCGAGATCGTTAAAGTAAAGGTACTTTCCAAGTGATTTTATGTATGATTTTGAAAATGGGAGATACTTTACGTAAAAATCAGGGATATGAAAAAGAAAACTTTAGGAGAAGTAATGGCATGGAAAATGACTTTAAATCTCTGCGTTTTTGTCCTACAACTTTGGTAACTTTTTTCCGAAATTTAAGAAATATTGATGATGACACGATAAAGAAAAATCAGGAAGATTATAAGCATAGAAAAGATAATTATAAGCATGAGCAGATAATTTCTTAAGAAATTAATACATGCAACATTAATAAAGTTAGTTTGGTTGGGACATATAAAATAAATAGAATTGCTTTACCATTTCTTATTTCTACTATTTTTACTATTCCAAATTGTCATAGAAAAATCATGGATAAGTGGCAAGGCGTATTTATGTGAAAGTGTAATTTCGTTTAACTACGAATGTTACATATACGCCAAGTTCAGTCTTTCTTCTTCACTAAATGAATAGAGAAAGCCTATTATTCCTTGATCTAATAAAGAGTTAAATTCCGATTTCAAAGCTTTAAATTTTTCTGTTTGTAGCATTTTGGGTTTTTTTTAAATAATAGAGGTCCTTAAGTGAAGTATAGGTGAATGTTTTACCGGTATTAGATATTCTTTGAAAGTCACAAAGCATTTTTATGGTGTGTTGCCTAAAATTGTCGTTAATCCAATTAACAAACCATTTGTGGTTTTGGAGTTCACCCTCAGCGAGGTTATACGATTAATAAGTCAAGAGTTTTTAACATCAATAAGCAATTGTGATTTTTCAAGAAGTTAGCATCCCATTGGTTAGGAAATATTCTGTCAATTACAAAACTCCACAGAGATAATCATCTCACACCAATATCTAGTACTAAATGTTTTAAACCATGTGTGTGAATAACCATGAAGAGTTTACCTCATAAAAACAAATTTCGTGTCAGGTACACATTTACTTAAATTTGAGTAAAAAAACTAGAAGAACGGAACAAGCTATCTAGTAAAAACTTAATTTCATATGTGTGGTCATAAATAAGTAAGAGATTGAAACCGTTATAGCTGCCAATAGCCACTAAGCCTAATGATTTTTTTAGTTTCAACGAATACAAACATGGCTTAGTATATATTTTCATCTTTTCAGCGAAACGCTGATGATACCATTTGCTTCTATTAGTTTGTTCTGCAGGAGAATACGACTGTAAATTTGAACTCTAAATCTGCTGCGTCATCGGAGTAAATGAGTAAGCAAACACATTGAGTCCGTTTGAGATAATTTTTTTATTCTCCCTTTGAAAAGATTTTAATGTAGGATTTTGACACTTCACTAACGATTGTTATATTCAGTGTTGTTTCACCGATTTCAACAGAAATTTCTGTAACCCTGTCCACTTCATCGTTCCAAACACGCACAATCTTTTGTGTCGTTAAAGGTAAACATCGTATGAAGAGTGTTTTAAACCATCAAAAAGACGTCCGTTGCTTAATTTCGTCATTTCCATTGGCAAGTGTGTGATGGAGCTTTATCTCCCAGTTGTAAATTTTGAAACAATGGTTTGAATCTAACGTTTTTAGATACAAATTATGTGGGAATTTTTAGTTTCAAATATGTATAAGAAGTTTTGGGAAATAGAAAATGGATAAGACTACAAACATAAACTAGAATGCTAACTAACACGATCAGAAAGCTATCGCTGAATTAGGCCATTTGTAGAAATCATAATAGGTCTTCATTTTAATCCAAAGACTATTTTGGTATTTTAAATTTTATTATCTCTACACTGTTTGTCTGGTTTTATTCAATTTTAGTATAATATTCTTTTGCACCATTTATTTTCTTGGCAGCTCAAATCACATGATCTGAGCGGGTAGATAGATGTAGTTCAAAATATTCTCGTTAGGTGGCTGGCTAACTTATTACTAAAACGAAGGTCCTGAAGGGATCGACCATAAATAATTAAAGATATTAAAGAGTAAATTAATGCAGATTATCACACACACACGCACGCGCGCACACACACACACACACATACACACACACACACACACACACACACACACACACACACACACACACACACAACACACACACACACACACACACACACACACACACCACACACACACACACACACACACACACACACACACACACACACACACACACACACACACACACACCACACACACACACACACACACACACACACACACACACACACACACACACACAACACACACACAACACACACACACACACACACACACATCTCTATGTTTTTCAGAAAGAACCATTTTTTTAAAGCTATTATTTTAAAGAAAGCGTACAAAAGCGTATATAAAACTACTAAAACTGAAACAAAATTCAGTATTTGTTCTGTAAATGTTTTATTAAACATTTAATATGCTTAATAATTCGATGATTTTTTTTAACTTTTTTGATTATTTATATGTTGAGAATATTGAAGGGCATATCTGCAAATCTGATCAAATTTATAAGCAATAAATTAACAGAATTCTGTAAATTTGAGAAATATGCATTCTCCAAAAAAGTTAATAAATTTTCAATAAACAGCAAAATATTTTACAATATAGCATAAGATTACAACGATCGTTGTCTATAGATGTTCCGATAAATTAATTCGTATTTCCTCATAATGAATGTATAAGCTCTTTTCTTAACTATTTCAGCAAGGAAACTCGACTTAAAATTCTGAAAGACAAATGAGTGCAAAATACTTTCTCTATTTCCCATGGGGTACATTACGATCAATTTATTTATATTGGGGAAATAGCTTTGGAAAATTCTTTCGCAAAATATATTTCGCTTCAAATCCTCAAGGGAAATTTTGAGAAATGTTCCTTTATCGTATCTTCCGAAAAACACGTTATAAAACGATATTTCTTTATGACAAAAATTGTTTTTTTTTTTACATTTTTCAATGATTTACATATAAATTTTAGTTGAATGCAATCACTTTTTCGTAATCTTTTAAGAAAAATATTACAAAAAATTTTGAAACTTTAAAGCATTAAACAAAAACTCCTAGATTTACTTTCTTCTTGGCTATTTAGATGAGATATAGTTTTATTAAAATTATAGCCAAGTAAAAGTATATACATTTATACACATTATAGGCTGGGCATTATCGGGACTGTAAAAATATTGTATCATGCCTCCGCCCATGTTTTGGCCATTTTCCGCTAATGTTGGGCTCAGACACATCGATTGTAAACATTAGCAACACCCGTGTTCATTTCATTCAGATTCAGTTCCTCAAAAGGTATCACATCTGATCCTTTAAAAATATACAGCATGAGCTATGATCTATGAATATTTATCTTTGTCAACGATGTTGATGCAAGACCAGACTTGTCCCATGATTTCTTACGCATTAAATTGTCACAATAAGTCCCCCTTTTTATTACCAGTTCAAAGTTTCGATTTTTAAAAAAATTAATTTTTACCTCTACCCAATGGCGTATCGTGACTTGCGCTTTCATCTGCTGTTTCGTCGTTCGTCCCTGGATTTTTCTTGGGGGGGGGGCTTTTTGAAACTTATCAAGAGGTATGACAAATGTCTCAATGTACTTAATACTTTTTTGGAAAAACAAAGTTATGTCTTATCTTTTATCTCATTCTATATTTTGACTTTCATACACAACTCTGACCACAATCAAAGGGGGAACTTGTTTTCCGCCCCACTCTCGTACTTTATTCTGAATAATGGCAACGGATTTAATTTTGCATTAGAATTTGAATATTGGCAATATAAATTTTTTGATTTTTGAATGGCGTCTCACCGAATAAATTTTATGTATTTAAATATTTAACCTATTAATTAATTGTTATTGTTTTAAAAAAACTCCCTACTCTTAAATATATCCTCAAGAGCTCATTCCCGTAAAGGGTTCAAGCTGGGATAGAGCCCTTTACGTATATAATTATATCCTAAATAAAATACAATTAAAATATTCTAAAATATGCTTCGATAACGATTAATGTTGAAAAATAACTTACTGTGAAGTAAAAAAAAATTATATTTCCGTTTTAAAGATACGTGTATAAAAATTTGTCTGCGTTGATTTAAAAATATTAAGAAAAGAAGAATAAAAAAAGAATAGATGAGAGAAAGGGATTAAACTTTCTGAGAAATTAGTTCTTTACTTTTATCGGTGCGCCCCTCTTTATTTTTAAGTTATTGATTCTATCTCACATGTTTTTTTGCCTTTCATCCAGAAGTTTTAAGACTATAGTTAAGATAATATGTCAATGTTGTATTAATTATTTGCACATTCTATCTAACAATCATTTGCATATCCAATTTCATCACACTCAGATAATTCCTTGGGGCGTCGCATTTTATGATATAGAGAGCAGGTACATGGATGCACGACTGCGCGCGCGTACGTATGGAACGTATATAATTCACTGTACAGAAGATAACAGAACAGATGCATTATAGTTAATAAAATCTAATTATGCGAGAAATGTAATAGATTTAATGCAGCGTTTCTCAAACTGTGGGCGCGCCCCCTTAGGGGCGTGATAACTCTACGCGGGGGGGGGGGTGCGAGCATATTGAAAAGTAAAAAACAAATGATTATTTAAAAAAAACATTAATTTACTGAAAGCAAACAAACAAAATATATTCTGACATAACATTTACACTGATAATACACTTATAAATGTACCAGTGCTGCACAATGTATCTTTTTTATAATTAATGAAACAATACTAAATTAAGAACAAGTTTAATAATTGTCAGTAACCCCAAGGGCTTTTGTCTGTGTTTATAAAAGTTTTAAAAAATATACATTTATCTTGATAATGTGTATGGTTTATAATTAATACCTTAACTGTCGATTGAAAGTTACGTGATTCGCTCCCCACTCACTGCCATCGTTTCCCACTTTGCGATGCATTGGAGGGGGGGGGAAATGGAAAGGAATAAAAAGGTAAAACCTTCTATGAAATAAGTATATCCTTCACAAACACACTGTCAAAGTCCTTTTATTTCATTCCAAAGCCTTCGGAATAATTTTATGGATAGCAGTGCATAGAAAAGACCATACTTCGGAAAGACGCATACATACGTCCGGGATATTTAACGCACCGGTTGGGCGAGACATATATATATATATATGCCAGTGGCACTTAAGAGATTAAAGTCGTATCGTTGCTTTAGCGTCAAAGTATAGTATTATTGAATTCAGCGCATTGTTATTTGTATGGAGGGGAAGGGGGCGATGAAAATTAGGATTGATTATTGGGTCGCAATATTAGAAGTTTGAGAAGCACTGATTTAATGTAAAATACCTGCCAACACATTCGTACTTTATGTTTTAAATATAAAGCATGAGGGCTATTTATTTGTAATTAATGCTGGAAAATTATTTCATAAGTAAATGGAGGATCTATACTCGTTTATGCTCAACAAACAGACATCATATTAATAGTAGGAATAGTAAGGAATCTTCTATTACTAACTGCAATTCTAAAAATACCTTTCAAATAGTAATCAATAATTCCTATACTTTAATCAATATTCCTGCACTTTCAATTAAAAATATAATTTTTTTGCTCCTTTTGCATCTCATTATATTACAAATATGATTAAGGCATATAAAATATTGAATTGTTAATAGCTTTATACATCATAAATGAATTAAATCTTAGTGAGTACTCACTCTGAAGGAATTCAAGAGCTATTGGCAACAATTTCGCAATTTTAAACCTCAGTCAAGTAAAAAGGATGACATTTGAGCTTGAAATCTCAGATTAGGGCATCCACACTCATGTCCATAAATTAAGGATAATGAAGTTCAGGCAAAGAAAGAGACAGAAGCAAAACAAATTTGACTTATTTGTAAAGTCTATTTATTAAACAAAAGGTAAAGAGCAAAAAAGATGCTATATGTTTCACATAATTAATAAAAATTGCGATTTTACTCCCTGGAGCAAATTTAAAAAAAGAACCTATTTACAAAAAACAGTATAACATGGTTAGTATGGTGGTTAATACGGAGCATGTCTCCCGGACGATGCAATACAGGCCTTACAACACCTACGCATGCTGAGTATCAAATTATCAATCTGATCTTGGGGAATATTACACCACTCATCAAGCAATGCCCTCCGAAGTTCCGGTAGACAGGTGGGAGGGGGTTGACGGGCTGCAATTCATCGACCAAGCATATCCCACACATGCTCTATTGGATTAAAGTCCGGTGAGTATGCTGGCCAATCCATACGGGTGATATCCTCCGATTGAAGGTATTCGTCTACAATGTTTGCAGGGTGAGGACGGGCGTTGTCATCCATAAAAAGAAATTCAGCACCCATGGCGCCCCGAAACAAACGTACATGTTGTTCCAGAATGACATCCCGATAGATGTGGCCTGTCATCGTTCACTCTGAACATGCTGATCAGTTTTGGAACCAAGAATAATTCCTCCCCAAACGAGCCATCCTGCACCACCGTAACGGTGTCGTTTAATGGTGTTCTCTTGGTGGTAACGGGTACCTGGCGCTCTCCATATGAAAGTCCGGCGAGAATCAGACTGCAAACTAAACCTGTACTCGTCGGAAAACATCACACAAGACCACTGTTGCGGTGTCCACAATGCATGCTATCTACTCCAGGTTAATCGCAGGCGACAGAGAGTTGCGGTAAGGGAACACATCTGACAGGCCTACGAGCATATAGACCAATGTGCCCTAAGCGTCTGTACACGGTCTGCCTTGAAACTGTCGTACCGGTAGCTGAAGAAAGCTGACGAGATAGGTCTGATACTGTGCTCCATCCGTTTCTTTTGGCAGTAACTGCCAAATACCGGTCCTTATTCGGCGTTGTAACTCGGGGCGACCTGTGCTGTAACATCTACTCACATTGCCATCATCTTGGAATCGTTACCAAAGCCTGGAGATGACACTCTGGGCGATTCCAAGTTCATCGGATACTTCCAGCTGGGTACGTCCACATTCCAGTCGTCCGATAATTCTACCACGTAAAAAATCATCCAAATGCTTCCTTTGTGCCATAACTATGCGGTTATTGCACTGAAAGACTGAAAGGCTTTTAAAGAGCTTGTGAACAATTTTACTTCTTTGCCACCATTCCTTATATACCCCTCTCTTACACTCTCGTCATTGTGACGTACTATCCGCACCATCTGGTGGTTTCCTGTAATTTGCATATTCTTCTTCAAGATGTGTGTGATAATTCAACAGGTGAAATTTTTATTTTAGAGTTCAATTTCTGTGTGATTCTGAATTATCCTTAATTTATGGACATGAGTGTATTACGATCGTGATTGAAACCAAAAAATTCCATTTTGTCTTTCTAATGTTCAATTTGCGTGTCTATGGATTGTTATCAAACATTGGCTGCTGCTCTAAAACAAGAGGTCATTGAATTCCTACCGGTCTTAAATTAAAAAAAAAGGGCTTTAGTTTCTTTTCTTGCTCTCTAGGTTTATAAATGCATTTACTAAGGTATTCTGAGATTTATAAAAATTGCCTCTAATCCAAAATCGATTCGAAAAACATAATCTTTTAACTCCGTACAAAATATATATCCCACTTTTTAAAAAATTCTGACAGTTCGATGCAAATAATATTGCTTTCAGTTTTGATGACATAAACTTATACCCACTGTACTCCAGGAAACAAATACAACTTTTCATCGAAGAAACATTTGCACTGTAGCTGTTTGTTTTTAACAGCTGAATCTTTTAAAAAATACTATTTAAGGTGTTTGAAGATAAACATTCTAAACAGTAAGAGCAAAACGCATGCCGATTGTAATTTTTTAATGCTATTTTTAAATGCTTGCAAAAGTAAGTCAATTTTTCGTACGCTTTCAGTTTTGGGTTAGGATACATTTTAGATTTTACGATTTCATGTATTATGTACTTGATTAGATTATTTCAAAAAACTGCAATCTAGAAGAGTAGAAAGATGATCTGTTGGTAGAAGTGGAGCCTAGGCCTCGATTTCAGAAGGTAAGCAAATCAGTTGAGGTCTCTAGGCCTGTTTCGGCTAGTGAGATTTGATAACTGAAGATTAAAAACTCATAGTTAAAAAAATAGTGCCGGTGGTTTGTCTTTTCTTCCGAGATGTGTTTTAAATATCAAACTCTTATGAACTTATTTAAGAAGTGATATTAATATCTCTTTTCGATTGCATCTATGAACTTATGTTTAAAACCAGAAAAATGCAATTAATTGTATTCTTAGAATAACTGTAAGAAGAAGCTTGGGAAGTTCACTGGAAAAACCCATACTGAATGAAACAACTCAGAAATAGATAAGTCGTACACATTTTTTATCACAAAGCTAAGCCGACAAGAGTGCTTACCATTACATTAAAAGAGGATTTAAAGAATTTTCTTTTAAAAGAAGTATAAGCGTATAAGAAAGCAATTATTTGGAAACTGAAATAAATTTGTAAAAAGCATGGAACAGATGGAAAGATTCTTTAGAGAAAAGGAAACATTTTATGACTGTCACGAAAAACTCAGCTTATGCCATTCCCCCGTATAAAGAAAATAGAACCACAAGTACTCAAAATTTAAGATGAGATTTCTTCCTCAAATGTATTTGTTTTCTGTAATGTCAATATAAAGAGATATCTTAAATGAAGAATTACATGCAGATTCCATAAGTATAATACGTGTCTTGAAAGTTATTTTTCATTAGCACTCTGTGTTTGAAATGATGAAATAATTTAACTTTCTTATGTTTTTCGTATAGCTCCTCAATTTTTAAAAAGCAATTTTAAGTTTTCCTTCATTTAATACAAATACATGGTGTAAATATTATGAAAAAAAATCTTAGAAATATATTAAAAATTCTTGAAATTTTTGTGGTATTTACGAATTAAGTGATTCCCTTGTTTTACATCTGTAAAAATTAAATGAAAATCAATATTGAGGTTCTTGATTACGTATTCTTATGCGCTAATATATTAATTCCCTATTTTGAAATTATAACTATATTGATATTGTTATTTGAGGTTTATGGGATTATACAATGGTATCCGTGCAATTTCAATATTTGAAACATAATGAGTTTGGAGTTATAAAATGAAGTAAATGTATTAAGAGTCGCTTTTTTGTTCACTTAAAAAATGAAATAATTATGTGAATTATAATTATAGGTTTTATGCCTAATAATGTTTTTGTATTAAGAAGTAAATTTGAATATAATACTAGAAAACAAGGTGTTTTGATCTATTTATTGCGATAGACAAATATCATCAGTAATTTTTCGAATTATTTTTTTTACCATATTTATCTGTATTTCTTGAACTAATTTTAGTATTAAATTAAAGCATATTATGTTTTTTTTTTATTTCTAATGGGCTGCGGAGTGATGTTTTACCATTGCAGACCTAAAACATTCTCCGGAAGCTGGTATCTCTTTTTAGTGCGGCAACATATAGGCGGATACCAATCGCCACAGGTAATTTTGACGTCCATTTTCCTCCCAAGAGGGAGGCATCTGAGCTCTGATGATATGAACCTGTACTAAGATTTATTTTTCCGAGAACACCCAAGCCAAACAGACACTCTAGGGATATTTTATATGCCGTATAATCATACGACATGGACGCTGTTGATTTTCTGCATCAAGAAAATCCACCGACTTGAGCCGGGGTCGAACCCACAATCTTAGGTGCAAAAGGCCAGAGATAAACTAACCACACCATCCAGCCGGCAGAATATGATGTTAAACTTAAAGTATTTGTATTATCTGTATGATTTTACAAGAAATGAAAATTTGAAGTTTCATTTCGGTATACAATTATTATTTCCAATATTAAAACTATTTGTTATTATTAATAGGCACTTTGATCACTCCGGCTGGCTAAAAAGATGTAGAGAGATTATTTTTGAAATCAATATATTCTATATATTTTGAAGGATAAATGTATCAAAAAAACGCCAGAAATTACAAATTTCTGATTTGTAACTAATATCGCAGTTGATGCACTATAAAATTCGTTTCTAGATACGCTGAATGAGCTCAGAACTGATCTTCTAGTTAAGAATAAGGCACAAAACTCTGGAGTCATATACGAAGAATAATAAAATGCCTTGCTTGTACATAAGGGTATGAGCATTAGAATTAATGCCATGAAAGTTTCGTTCAAAATGACTTAATCCTTGTTGTGATTTGTCCCATTTATTTGAAATGTAAATTGTGGTATTTGTTCTAGAAAGCTTGTCATCAAGAAGCTTTCACAAGTTTATAATCTTTCTATTGAAGGTATAAGGATACTATCTCGAAGTAAGCGATTAGTGTAAAATGGCATGTT
Organism: Trichonephila clavata; assembly: GCA_019973975.1. NCBI lineage: Eukaryota > Metazoa > Arthropoda > Arachnida > Araneae > Nephilidae > Trichonephila > Trichonephila clavata. The sequence continues at coordinate 65,008 of BMAO01032345.1, read as the reverse complement.
TCGTTTCCTAAATCAATACGCTGGATTCCACAGGATTAGGTTCGTAGTTGACTTGTTTTGAACTAAGGGAATTTTGAGCTTGAATAAAAATAACGGAATCTTTTCCATGGAAGAAGAGCAGAATTTCATCAGAAAAAACAATAACCCTGAAGTAGTAAAAACTCCTGAGCTTTAAAATGATACCATTGAGAAAAGTACTCCAACGGATTGATTCAAAAATGAAACAATAGCGACAACTGTTTTCAGGATCACGTACAGGTTAAATAGAGTCAACTACCTTCAACTTGGTAGTCTTGGCTCTCAAAAGTTTTGAAATAAAGGAAAAGGGGTTGATGGGAATTCTGAACGCCTCGTGTTTTCCACAAAGTAGAGAATATTATGTCTTCACGCCTTGTAGAAATCACTTTTAATGTCCAGAAAAACCAGAATTGTTGCTTTGTGCATTTCTCGTATGAGTGCGTCTGCGATACTTTTTTCAGCTTTAAAAATCACATGAATTGTTGCTAAGAAAGTTTCTTGTGCAAAAATTCCAGGAAACCTTGTTCATAGTCTCTTTAAGCACCTTTCATAGATAAGAAACAAACTAATGTCTCATATTATCCAAATGACGTACTTAAGTTTTGCGTTTTGAAATAAGTATCACATAAGCCTTTTTCCCGATAAGGGGGAAAAACCTTAATGTTTCTCAGGTATTAAACAGTTTATGAAGAGAGCAGCAAACATAAAAGGGAGCTCCTTTAAAATTTCAGACGTAATGACGTAATAGAATCTAGATCCGGTCGCTCATTTGGGTTTGAATGGGCAAATACTCACGAATAATAATCTTCTTACGAGGTAAAGACAAATTAGAATTTGAATAGTGATTAGTTTCAGAAGCCTAACTTAAGTGCTGATGGTAGTTTTCATCATATTTTTCATAATTGGAGGGGAAAATTTTTGCAAGAATATTCTTAATTGCCTCTCGTCTCGTATTCAGCTCCCATTTGGAATCTGAATATACCCTTTATCTCCCATTTCTTCCTTAAAGTTTTCTTTTAACTTCGAATGTGTAGATTTCCAAATGTTTTGACCATCAATTTTTGATAGGAATTCTTTCCAGTATTTAAAATTTTCGTCAAAAAAGAATCGTATTGTTTTCCTTTCTGTGATCAGAGTATTTAGACTTGAGGTTTCTCTCATAAATTTATTGTGAGCACGTTGAAACCTGTGTCTGGCAACATTCATCTTTTTTTGCGTGCAACCGAATTCAATGAACTTCCATACAATGTTATGAACAACAGCGTTTTATGGTAAGAAGTGATAAAATAGAAGCCTGGAAAAGAACATATTTGAAATTTTTTATTATGTGTTTAAGAGGAAGATGCTAAAGCAGGGTTTGAAAGGATAAATACAAGGAATATGAGAAGGAGAAAACGATTCATCGTCCTTCTTTGTGTTAAAAATGAGAAAGTCTGTATTTAAAGATATACAGATGGTCGTTCATACTTTATAGAAACGATTTTGATAGTTATTTTTCATCAATAAATACCATATTTTTTATGAAAATTTGCTTCTATCTGATAGTCATGATTCTTGACAACAGCTCTAGCTGAAATTTTTTCATGAAAGTAAACTTTTTCTTAGTATTATCATGCAAATTTTACTCCATTCCTTTTGAACCATTTTCCAAAGTCCGTTCAGTGTTCTTGGATGCCGTTTTCCTAAGGCTCGTTTTAATAAACCTTAAGCACAAAATTCCATTACAGGAGCGTAGGGTGATTTTACATGTATTTCATCAAATGGGATGCACTTTATTCCTGTTTCTGATTTTTTTCTTTGCTAAATAAGCGGCAATTGACTTAGACGTGTGACTAGGTTCTTTGTTCATATGAAGGTAAACTTTATCGATATCCTTTCCATATAAGGGTAAATTAAAAAAAAAAAAACTCGTTCTAAAATATTCTACTGAAAGCAAAGTGGCTTAATTTTGGCTCTACTCGAGACTTTTTTGATTTTTAATTTGCCGTTGTTAGAAAAGCTTGCAACTATCATGAATCCCTTTGGGAACTTGACTGTACACTAATGAGCCATTTCGTATAGTCATTCCCGTCATTTGAGCAATAGAAAGTTGATCTTCTTTTACTACAGTTACTTAAATATACCCATACCTCATCGAGTGTTACCACAAATTTCAATTTTTCAGCAGCTAGGTGTTTTTTACATAATTTCCTACAATTAGCTCTTCTTTTAGCAATATGTTTTAAGAAAGGTGACGAACTTTAGGTTAAATATCTGTTTCAACTTTAAATCCTTATGAATGATTTTAGTTGCAGTTTCGGAAGACATTCCTAGTTTAAATCCAATGCATCTTTGAGTCAGCGGATTTTCTTTTAGAATCAGAGACTTCACTTTCTTGATAGTTGACTGCATTTGAACTAGGGATTGTAATATCGGACCAAAAGTTTAATACCGGTATTCGGTATATTTTAGATCTTAATACCGGGATATCGGTTTTAATTAAAGATTTCAGTTAATTTTAGAAAACGAAAAATACTAGCGCTTATGTTTTATTTGCCAGTTTTATTAGAGAGTGTAAATGTCACAAAAAATAATTTGTAACTTATAAATTATAACATTATATAAATAATCACAAAAATGTAAGAGAACATCTTATTTAAATCACAAAAAGTGTAAATATCCCTATTCAATCTGTGATACTATTACAAATTTTTGAAATAGGATCTCAAAAACATAATGCATCAAATGCACTGTCATTAATCCTGGAATGTGATACTGTGCAAAATTTACCAGCTGTCCAGAACGTTATTTCGGTATCTAAGCTGGTTGGTGATACTGTTAGCAATGCGCGATATACTTTTACCAAGCATTTACCTCTAAATCCCTCATCTTCAAACAAATAACAATCATAATAAATTTATGCTTTATGTTTTTAAATGTATCTGGAATCCGCATGTACTGCCTCAATTCACTTTAATAACTTTTGAAAATTTTTTACATTTGGCCACCATATTCTTTTCATCATATAAATAATGAAACCAAACCGAAGCATTTTCAAATCTTTTTTTATGTTCTTAAAAGTTACTCTTATTCATTATTATGAGTTATTATTTATGAGTATACATATATATAAGGAATATGAAAAATATTTTCAACCCTAAAGTATGATATGCAAATACAGTGTGAATAACCAACTCACCAATTTAAAAATTACTGAATTATTACGCACTTCCTCTACAACTACAACCTTTTTTCCGCAGATATGAATATCAGACTACGAATCCTGCGTGTGTGCAGTATCACTCTGAGCTGTAATAGAATAGTTTTGGCCTGCCTCCTTGGATAATATACATAGTTTATCATTTCACTTGATTGTGCGATGCAACTTTATATTCACAGCCTAATTAATTTCGCCCTTTAGGGAAGCATAAAAAACAAAAGCGTATACCATTTTGCTACGTTGGCGATCGCTGAACATCTAGGGAAGACAATTTAAAAAATTTCTAGTAAATACCGAAAGACCGGTATTTAAACTTGTGAATACTGGTATTACAAAATTGTACAAATGGCTTAAAATACCGATATTCGGTATCCCGGTATACCGCTATTACAATCCCTAGATTGAACAGTCTTAGAATGAAGTTTTGTGGTCATGTTTTCATTATTACTTTCTGCTAGACGTTTTTTTCCCTTTCAAATTTAATATATTACAAATACCTTTGTTTGAAATTCAGTGACTAAGAATTTTACACCACTTTCTAATTTGTTGATACGAATATTTCTCATTGGAAAGCGTAATTACGTAACCTTCGAGAAATCTATCAATTTTAGGAGCCATTTTTAAAATAAATCCTTTATTTTACATTTCAATAAAAAAAAACTCTAGCAGACGATTATTCTGAAGTTTACAAAGTTTTATCCCAAAATGTATACGAGAAAATGAATTACAAAATCGTTTCCACATAAAGTGGGAACGACCTTCTCTAAAAGGGGAAATGAAATTTCCAAATCAATAATCTTCGTTCAGATACATTCTAACTCCAAAACCCCGACAAAAATGTTTTCAAGTCTTTTCCAATAATGGTAACTTTAATGTATACATAAAAGAATAAGCACCAAACAGAAAAATGGTAACAAAATGAAAATAGTTTATTGAAGTCGAATGAAGAGAGAGAAATATTTACACGTTGTTGAACAGAGAAGAGACAATGGTGTGCAAAATAACAGAAAATACAATAATTTGAATGAGCAGTACAAAATTTTCCTAACTTATATAAAAAAATGTTTTATTGCAAACATTTATCGGTAATGTAGGAGCTAATCTCTTTCTATTGGAGATGCAGGCTCAACAGCGACGATTCATACCTGCAAGCATGTGGTTAATTACACTTTGTGGTATCTATGCTCATTCTCGAAGAAGACATGTTGTCCAATCATTAGGGTTTTTGACAGAATTGCACAGAACACAAGGACATCTCCCGCTCATATCCTCTATCGGGTTCAAGTCGAACAAAGGTGCCAGTCATTCCGTTCGAAAAAGTCTTTCTCGTACAACGTATTGGCTGACAATGCAAGCTCTATCTACTCTTACGTTATCTTTCATAAACATGGCATTAGGACTCATGACTGCCAGATATAGACGAACATACATAAGTCTCAAATTACATCCCAATTGTGAGCGGGAGATCGGACGAGCGAAAGCGAGAATTACGGTGCCCCATAGCAGTGTTCCGACATACGACCCGAGCAACAGAGAAAGAAGAGAAATAAAGATGTTTATCACCAACACCTTCTAATTAATTACTGAGAGAGAGAGAGAGAAACACATAGGGACCACTACCCAACATTGAGTGTGGTTCCTATGTGTGTTTCTCTCTCTCTCAGTAATTAATTAGAAGACGTTGGTGATAAACATCTTTATTTCTCTTCTTTCTCTGTTGCTCGGGGCGTATGTCGGAACACTGCGAAGGGCACCGTAATTCTCGCTTTCGCTCGTCCGATCTCCCGCTCACACTCTCTCTGAGAACTCAACGCTCGTTTTCTTAATACACTTAATCACCGCCAGGCGGCGCCCACTGCGCATGCTCAAACACCAATAAATAACTACTGTCACGGAACCGGTACGAAAGACGAGGAGCTCAGTTTGGCTATCCATTGATATCCTTGTCCAAGCCATGACATCGAGCTTGCAGATTAAGATAACGGTACTCGTGGGGAGTTGTAACCCTTGGTCGTCCATTACCAGGTCTTCCTGACATTGTATGTTCGTTTTGATACCTATTCCTCGAGCGGCTGAGGATGGAACGGTTGACACTTAAGATTCGGGCAATCTTCGACTGTCGTTCCCAAGAATAGATCCATCCGACTGCACATACCAACTATGTTTTCATCATTTGTTGTCAACGACTCATTTTTAGAAATTTGGAACAAAGAAATGAAGAAATGAGCATCAAAAACAAACAAACAAACACACGTAACATTCAACGATGCGAAAAAATAGAAAATGCTAAATCGAGACTTTTTATATTTATCGCATTACACAACCTTATGTGTGGTTATGCAAATATTTTACTGCGGAACTATCACATTTCTCTGTAAGATACATATGCAAATTTTGTTGTGGTAGTTTTTCTTCTTCTTGAGTTATGCCAAATTTACTATTCAATGCATATTTTTGAGACAGTGTGTAGTTTCAGCCATGGGTTGTCTGGAAACCAGACACACAACCTTCATTAGTTATATAAAGGTTATTAGAGCAAATAAGATTATACATGGTCTGCTTCAGCGAGAATCGGGAAATGGGCTAAGTAATAATTCAAATATTTCTAATGACATCCATTTTTTCCATATATATTAGCCTCTCATAAAACTTTATAGATATCAGAGTCAATATTTCTTAAGAGGTTCAAAACAATAGGAATCTAGGGCAAAAGCATATATATTAAAATTTATATCTAACGTAACTTTACTGTAGTCAATAAATAATTAAAAATAATTGAAAGATCTACAGTGGGTGTACTTATGGATGCTTTGATTTTCTCGGAGTTAATGTCATAATACATTCTATAACCGCTGGGAAAATCAAAGAGAGACCTTTTATAATACTATAGTTTCTAGATCATACATTCAATATTTTCTTGCTAGATATTTTAGATGATTTATTGAGTAGCAGATCTATATTTGTGAAGATTTAATTGAAATGAGAAGAGCAATTAAACATAATCAGTTTTTAATATTATTACTTTTCTCATAAAATCATGACTTGAACAATAATGTGTTGCTTGGAAAACTTTTATGGAAAGTTTTCTCTGAATCAAGTCTAGTTTTATGGTTGAAAGGAACATGGTTATATATATATATATATATATATATATATATATGATAGCTTTTTAATATTATTATTTGAAAGGTTTATTTTTCTTTTCTGAGCAATTAAAAATACCAATGACTTTATACACTCAGCAGAACGGCGATTGCATCGAATGATATCGCGTGAGGCATTTATTAAAGACCACTAAGTCAGTGAATTTTAAACTATTTTGAGCAAGAATACGTTTTCGAATTGCTAAGTAAATTTCAAAAACAATGTGTCCAGAATGTTGTGATTTATGTAATATATATATAAACCTAAATCTGCAATGTTCATGTACTTATCAGATTCAGATTTCTGGATTTTGATTAAAGATGGTTATTAAAATATCTAATTACTGATCTAATTTAAACAGTTTTTTATAAGAATTGTAAGGTTTTTCTTCTTAAAGAAAGTTCAATTTCGAGGATTATAGAGCTCTCTTTCAAATCGATTATGTTTACAAACATATTGAACTAAAACTATTGTCGCCGATTACTTTAATGTTACAAATGCTTAATTTGGCTTCTGTAGGGTTAACGTGCAATTAAATGAGCTTAATTTCCAAAATTAATTTTTAAAAACTACATTTCTACACTTTAAATTAAATTACCTTAAAACTAAAACATCAGGTAAAATGATATGAAAACATCATCAATTAAGCTTTATAATCAGATCGTTCTGACAAAATCTAGTAGAATAAAGAAAATAATGGAATAAGTGAAATTATATTTTTTATTAAATGAATAATAAAAAAATTAAGCTACTTCTGGTCCATCTATTTTACAGTGTTTGAACAGTACTCGATGATTCTTTAGAAATTTCTTACTACTGGGGCTTATAGAGAGAACAACGAAATATTTTTAGGAATACAGTTCAGCTTTTCAATTTTTAAGTAAAATATGGTTTTTATCTAAGAAAAAAAGAAAAATTGTGTTTGAATTTTTGCTTTATTTTATGTGTCTCCCTTTCCATTATTTTCAGCTGTGATAAATTTACCGATTTAAAAAATGAGGATGTATTCTTCTACCATTTTCTTCTGAGTCATCAATTTTTTTGGAAGACGTATGACAGGAAAAGATTTGTTGCGGTAAGTTGAGTGAACAGACAGTTTTATTTCCAGAGCAATACTCCGAATAAAAATGTTACGTTTAGACCAAGACATAGAATTCTGGCGCCAGTTTTATTAAAATCTTTATTTTTTGCTTAACGCTAAGAATAAAATGAAGATGAATCAAATATAAACGACACTTTAAAAAAAAATGGCAAGTAATTTCAACATTTTTTTGCAATATCAACCATGGTAAATTATTTATAATTTAAATAATAGTTTAGTATTGATTAATATTTCACATGATGATTTATTTAGACACTAGAGGGATGATATCTTCAACTGAAGATTCAGGCATCTCCGTATACCTAACTCTTCATGTGACTAGAACCACACTCACGTCACCTTCTGTTTACACTTGCAAAGCTTGGGTGTTTTGGAACACGCCTGTTTGGGTAACGTTTCTGGCACAATCGTTAAACGGCGTGCCCATTACAATCTGCAGCTCCTTACACGATCAGAATGTCGACTAGTTTTTTTGTTTGAATACAAATTCATTCTACTACCTTGGGAACTGCATCGCAAATGAAGACTTCCAGCAGGATCTGTTTTCACGAAACCGTTCCGTTCAGAAATATTGGGTTGATGCATAATTATTCGGCGTTTTTTCAACAAATTTTATTTAACGAAATCAATAGCAATATTTGACAAAACCATGTTTAAACGATTATTCGGGAGCGTACTCACCGTCTACTTCAATTACTGCTTCCCATTTGCTTGGCAGGCGGTCGATTCCACGAGCGAAGAAGACACGATTCTTAGAGGCGATCCACTCGTTGACATCGGCCACCAAGTCATATGATCATCGATCCCGAGCCTGATCGTCAAAATCTGATATATGGCTGACCTCTTCCTGGCTTGTCCTCCAAGCTGGTATCACCTGGTTTGAAACGGGCAAACCACTCCCTACATTGACTTTCACTGATTGTTCCTTTGCCAAAAAAGTTCGTTGAGGTCGCGAAATGACTGTGCTGTTTTCCATCCTTTTTTCGAAGTGGTAGAGCATAATATGGCGAAAATGACTATGGTTTTCGACACGCATTTTGCTAAAACAATAGAGAAGATTGTTTTTATACAAAAATAATAAACAAAACGCTACTCTTCACTGATGAAAAACGCGCTGATATAAACGCCGGATAATTATGCATCAACCCAATATCTACATGAGTGCCCGAATGAATCTTTCAGAACGCAAGGAATTTCTTACAGAACCACTGTCAGGTCTGTCAGACGACTTCTGGTCGTGATCTCGAACACCTGTGGAACAATCTTTCAATGAAATGTTTTCTGTCCCTTTATTGTGTTGTTGTTTCTGTTCTTTTTCTCCGCTTCTTTGTACCATTGCTTGCAACTGCTTCATTTGCGACCTTCATCCCATATGATTCCGAGTATTCTCTGATGTTTCAAAATTAAGCGGTCCGTCGCCAAAAGCCCTCGTGTAGCTGAACAGTGCGACGTTAATATTCACTCACTCGCCGAGTATTCTCTGTACCCCTACACACTCTGCAAGTTTTGTCAGTCTGGTAGCGAATCACCCTGTGTATACTATATGCATAAACGTTTTGAAAAACTTGTAGAAGAATCTTAATATTTGAACATCTTTATCCCATTATCAAATTTGAAATTGTATCTAAATTTTACATTTAGAACCACAAGTCTAATGTCAATTATAAATTGAATGGAGAACACGTGATTGCATTTATCACGTGACTGTCGTGAGAATTCAGCCCATTTATTTCATACTAGTCTGGATTCTTTCACCATATAGGATTTCACTGAAAACAACTCGCAATTCACTGGAAAGAATATGTAGATTTTAAAAGACCTACAGAAGAATAATAGTATTATTTTATGTAAGTAATACTATAAAAATAAATAGAGTAAAAAAGGCTCGTTATTATTTGGTATGGCCTAGTAGAAATAATAATACAAATAACATTTTTTGTTTCTTATGGAGGTTTATATAAATTCGAATTTTTTTCCTCTACTGAATAACATTTCAAGTTAATTGTAAAATTTTTCAATTCAATTTATTTGTAGTTCTATTCATAAAAGTTTCTATCTTTAAACTTACTCGGAAAAGTAGTGAAATTACTTCTGAACTAATGAAAAAAGTGTTTTCTTGGCTAGGTGGGGAAAAAAATAGGAATCTCACATTTTTTTTGTTTTGTAAAAAAAAGCACAATTCTTTTATTTCCAAATCGGAACGAATCCTCAAAAAGAAATAATTTATAATAGTAGTATTTCATTCACAAAGAATAAGTATTTCTGCTTAAAAGATTTGGTTTATTTTATATAATTCTTAAATATTTATCTTATAATTATTTTCTAACTTATAAATAAACGAAAAAGGCATATTGGACGCCTGTTGATATAAAAAAAATAGACAAAGGGAAGTGTCCTACAAAATATGTCAAGAATGAACAATGAATTTTACTAATAAATAAATATAAAATAAATATATTTAACCATTTGTTGGGATAAAAGGAAAATATCCGGAGAAAAAAAATTATGTTTTTTAATATAAAGCAAGAAAGGAGTTTGAAAACCACAAAGAAAAAATGCTTTTATTTTCATAATTTAACTTTAACTCACTAAAATAATTTCCTTTTCTCACCTGAAATTGTGAAATGGACAAAAAAAAAAAAAAAAGAAACTTAAGAACAAATTGTATCAACGCAACATACAATTTTGTGTAAAACGAAAACTAAATAAGAAAATGAGCTTATATGGTAAAAAATAATAACACACACTTTCTCTTTGAAACAATAAATAAATTATAATCTATGAACAATATTAATGAAGCAATTCTTATATATAGATAAAATAGTTGAAACAATCAATGCTCGAATATATTTTGCTACCTGTGAAAGATATTACTCTATGAAGAACAACCTCTGTGCAAGAAATCAAATTTTAAAGTCTAAGCACATTAAAGATAATAATATTTGTGAAAATCATTTGTCTTTTTTTCACATATAATGTGCTTTATGTATTTAAAATTTCAAAAAAATGGTGAGTAGAACTGTTATGTTAATTACGGATCACTGATTTAAAGTTGTTGGAAATAATCGTTTTTCTCTAAAGAGCTGAAATGTTTTCTTCGATAGTCATAAGAAGAGGAGGAAAAATCGAATGATAGTTTTTTACTATTTTTTGAAGCTAAGAACTCTAGAATTCTTAAATGGCTTATAGCGATTTTGAGACAAGCCTCTTAAAAGTTAAGTAGGCCTTCATAAATTGAGTCATTATGCTAGAAAATGTATTTTGTAATAAAGTAAGCTAGTTAAAATAAATTGTCTAATGCTCTTCCAGGAGCTCTTAACGGCACATTATACTTTGTTAAAGGACGAGAAATACCGTTTATTCTGATCCATAAAAGTTTGGGTAGTTTTTGATTCTATAGAAAAAAAGATGATGTTTTTATGAAAGCAATTTACTAAATTTTAAAAGAAACTCATTAAATTTATGAAGAGATTTAGAGTCAAATCATTTTAAAATACGGAAAAATTAGCGGAACAAGCTCACACAGTTTTTGCTTTGTAATGAATACCAAAGATAAAAAATTTCTTCAGTCAGGAAGAAGAAACCATCACAATAAAATGAGACAAATTCTAACAAGAACTAGTGATTCAACAGCAATGTAAAATGACCCGGAATCATATTTTTTAGTTTCATTTTAAAAAGTCTATTTGAGGCAATTTTTACTATTTTTTTAAATCTTAACAATTTATTTTTTAAGAAAAAGTTTTGGATATACAATTATACAAGAAAAAATTATAGTTTTTTCATCAATATTATGCTTAGCCTGATTCTAGTTCTCGATTCCCTTCTTGTATACAATTTAAAGAAAGCAGTACGCTATTTCAAAAGCTTGAAGAAAACTGATACAAAAATACATAATTTGGTAAAGTTCTAATCCAACGGATTTTAAATTTTTTAAAATGCTCTTGGAGAATAGTTCTTGGAATATAAGCGTTTAGTCATTCGAGAAGTAAGGGAAATTTATAAAATTGACATTTTTTCAGGTTACGAGATATATTACTACTTAGTTTCAAAAGTCTAACATAACAAAATATCATTGATATAATAGTTTCCTACTAAAGTATAGATTTTTATTTTGATATCTGGAGCTTTTATTGGGCCTCATAGGATAGGAAACACAAATTTCTTTTTTTCTTTGAAGAAGCAATTTTTTCAGTCTAGCCTTTTTTCCAACGTTCTTTGCAAAATTCTCTTTTATTTTTTGTTAATTAATTTTCAAATATATGATTTGTTTTAATGAGTTGATTCTATTTCTTTCTGCAATGCCGCATTCATTACTATAAATATTTAAGCAAGTTTTAATGAGCCAAATTTAACTGCATTTTTTTTTGTCTGAGAGACTTTCTAGTTATCAGTAGAGAAAAAGATGCTATTTCATAAAATATATCCCATCCACAACTGTTAGATTTACATGAATTTTATTTAAAATAAAATTATTTTCGATTTCAAATAATTTTTTTGATTTCGCAATAGATTGAATTTCAACTTTCCTAACCTCATCATTTTTGTATAACGTTGCTTAATTATTCAATTTATCACAAGCAAATATTTGCTGTTATTTTTCTTTCTGAGAAACAAGTGAATTTATTCATTTGAGTTGAACAACAGCTTAAATTTCGAGTAAAAATTTTGTGATTCTTTTAAGATCTCTGCATTTACGGAAGTTGTACAAGGTCTAGAATCCATAAATTGTATGGTGCATATTGCAGTAGTTTTAGATTAGTAGACTAGAAATACTACATCGTTGTATAATCAAGATAGCTCTTAGCCTTCTCATTGACATATATTAAAGAAATACTCTATTATATTTTTTTAAAATGCTTCATATTAAACGGAGCCATGTATTATTTTTTTATATCTTTATTTAGAATAGTAACTGAACTTCTGTATTGTTAGTTTACGCTCTAACAATGAGTAAAAATATTTTTCTATAATATTTTTTACTATGTTGCTTCTCTTCCAGGGTTAATGTTTTTTCTTGGAAAAAATATTAATTTTAGGCTTATTAGTACAGTACGGATGTACGAGGGTAGTTTTTGAAAAATTTTCAGATATATCTAAAAGTTATAAATGTGAAACTTATGAAATTTTATAAATATGTTCAAAGAGTAATTCTGCCAGCATCAGCACACTTCCACAGATTAATCCCTTGACTGGTTTGCCCGTACGCCGTACGAGCTACCGTAATGTGGCCGGCTGAATGAGCACAAGCGGTTTGTGCCCATACAGCGTCCACAGCAAAATATCATTGCCCATACAGCGTCCACAACAAAATATAAGTGCCCATACAGCGTCCACAGCAAAATATCAGTGTCCATACAGCGTACGGGTTTTAGGTTTTTTTTAGTGTTTTTAGGCGATATAGTTTGCTCATGGTACTCAAATACTTATCATGCGGGATTTTCGGAATGAGGGACTTTTTCATTGAAGTCAGGAATTAAGATTCTTGAAAACATTCGAGAAAAAACAGGATTTGTCAAGGTAAGGTGCAATTTGTTGCATAAGAAGAAAGGAAAATGGAAAGATAATCCAAAAAGAGAGAGAGTCGTATTATCTCTGTCCTCAAGGCATTGTAAGACTTTGTACACCATGCTTTAAATTGTGCGTGCATATATATATGACACAAACACAAAAATCCTTAACCGCTGGAAAAAGAGATACGAACATGAAATTACTTTGATGCGCATTTGTTCAAGAATTTCTATTGTCTTTCTGGCCAAATGGGAAGTCTCATTATTTTGGTGAAGCCCGAGTCATCACCCTTGAACTTTTACTTTTTAGATTCTCGTTGTACACTTATATTCTTGGAATCTTGCAAAACAAACTTCCATTTTTTATGTAAATTTTCTGATTACACTGTTTTTTTGACAGACGTTTGATCGGAGATCTTTGTGAATTTATTGATGTGCCCCCCGGTTGTAAAATATTGAAGATCCCTAGTGTAAACTCATTAGAAAATTTTATAAATACATCGTGCAATATATTTCATAGTTAAAAATAAATTTTTAACCATTATTTATTTAGATTATGTATTTCTTATTAATTTCTTTCTTTCCTATCTTAAATTTTTGTTGAATAAATTTTGAGGAAAGTAGAACCTTTATTTACTTCAAAAAGAAATCAGAATCTGCGAGGAATTCAATTTTTTTTTTGAATTCTAAGTTTTATTGTTGAAAACTTAGGATTTTGAAAAGAAATCAACTTAAGGCATTTGAATTAAAAAATGTTTTACATGAAAACTTCTTCGGCTATAAATGTGGATTCTTTCATTGTAACATATGTTCCTAGGCAAACAAAATAAATTTTTTTCAATGTAAAACACTATTTAGTGAAAATATTAAAAACATGATCTAAAAATGAATACCTCATGTATTAGAAATAGACTACATACATAGATTAAAAACTTCGTTTTCAATTTCTACAATTTGCAACAAATTTAGTGACTATAATAAGTATGGCATATATTTATTATAAAATTCTGCAAATCATACCCAAAATATTTTCTATGAACATTCAAATTCAATTTCTCAGGGTTTTACTGAGGTTGCCGTGAAAATAAATTCAAAGTGAAGCACGAATGTTGAGCGCTAAGCAAATAAACGAAGCAAATAAATTACCCGTAGGGAATTCAGTCAAAACTGCCACATTGTCATGTTTCATCAGTTATATTTTTATAAGAGTTGATATATTTATATTTCTACCGAAAAAAAATCGTATTGTTTTATCTAATAATAGCCTAAATATTATATTTAAATTGACCTGTTTCATTTAAACTTTCCCTCTTAAAATTCCAACAAAATATTAACAAACATATTCTCAGTTTTAAATTAAGATCTCTGAAACGTTTCTTAATGAAAAATTACTGTGCGCATTTCGATTCCGCCAAGATTAATTTTCGGGAACGTTAAACAGAAGTAACAAAAATAGCCTTAAGCCTTTCCAAACTTTTGATTACCCAAAAGTAACCACACTAGTACAGTTCCATCTCCTACGTCATATGCTAAGAGATGCAAGTAAATTTTTCCTCTTGAGTTCACACACTCAGAGAGGCACAGCTAACGAACTGTTCCATAATTATATATGCAAATTACTCCTGCTCCTTTGAAAGTGAATAATATCAGTTGATCTTTTATATTAATATATTAATTCAAATACTTAGGTTATGACTGAAATTTATAGAATGAATGAATTTCTTAGTGTAATGATTCGGAATGTAATCTTGAGTGGAAATCAAGTATCTTTTACGGAAATTACTGAATGATGAAATTTTTGTAAACATTCAACTCACATGACATAACTTATCATTTCTATTTTCTCATGAAACTTCTTTCTTCGATACGAAAATTAAGCCCCCCCCCTATACCGACAATGTTAACCCTCTGTAACGACAACGTTAAATTGAGCTTTTTTATGTACATTTTTCTCAGAAACTGTTAAATATCAAGACTCAAAATTTTATCTGTATATTAATTAGACATTTATATTTATACTGAGGTGAGATTTTTCAAATGTATTGTTTAGTTTTTTCAAAGCGTACTTTTACGTAGCATCACTTTGAATTTTTTTGAAAATTGTCACTTTTTATCACGAGATATCTGGTCTCTAGCCAAATATTTTAGGAATATCTCAAAAATCTCACTTTGGTATAAAAAATTACATATCAGTAATATGAGGAAAAATTATAGGTACATTCAAACTGTGGATTCTGAGAAAAATGTACATGTTGTTTAAAAACAACTTTTTGAGAAAATTGCAATTTTAATATGAAATATCATTTCATCACAAAAATTATGAATTACAACATGTATTTGTCCCATTTTATTAAATATTAGCTTCTTCTATATTTATTTTAAGGCTTTCTTTGTATCCTATTTTACTTAAATTTCCCAGAAAATACATACATAGCATTTTTTAGTTTATGTCTAAGGAGATATTTTGTAAGCATTTACATAATTTTCCTTATATTCTGTATCAATCTTTGAAGAATTTTCAGCTTTGATGCATTACTCACATCAAAGTTGACCATAAAACATCATGAATACCATGTAATAAGGTATCAATATGTAAAAGTAATGATTTGGGAATGTGATTATACGACATTTCGGAAGTTTTTATTATGGATTTGTATGTTCACATACTAACAATTTCCTAAGGTATCAGAATTCAAATTTCTCTATATGTTAGACAAGTGATTTCTAAAACAGTCACAAGAAGACTGTTTTTTTTGTTTTTAAATCTGGAATTTATTTATTTTTATGTATTTAACAAGCTTCTTGCAATGACAATGACAATATGTCTTTTGTAACGTTTTCTCAGAAACTATTAAACATAACAACTCAAGATTTTGCATTTATCTTTATACTTAAGTGAAATGTTAAAAATAAATTGTTCCGTTTTTTTTATAAAAAAAGATAAGTTTTGTATAGCATAATATTAGGAATTTAATAATTGTAATTTTCTGTTACGGTATCTGTTTTCTAGCTAAATGCTTTAGAAATATTTCAAAAATTTCACTTCAATATACACAAGTATATATCCATGCATGCAGTAGTTTAGGTAAAATAACATAAAAAATTTTAAAAATAAAATGAATGTTTTAGAAAACAGTAATTTTTATAAAAAAATCTTACCTTGTCAAAGTAAGTATTCTGTACTACTTACTAATCCTTGTTTTTACCTTATTATGGATAACAAATATTACCTTTATTATCCATTACTTGATATGAAATTCCTTTTAGAATTATTTTGAAGTATTTGTGATTATATATATATTACCAGCATCTATGCTGGTCACAGTCCAACATTCAGAAACATTCAAATTTTTTTCTTCAATGACAAGCAACTCTATAACTTTCAATTTTGCAAATATTTTTACCTACAACTAGTTTTACATTTTTTAAAAACAATTTACTAAATCTTGGCATGTTGAAATAATCAATATTAATAGCTTATTAAAACTAAATTTTACTAAAAATAAGTAAAAAAATTAAATTTATATATATGTATAATATATAAATTTCAGTAATAATAAGTAAAGAATAAAATTTAATTTTAAATCACTCAAACCATAAAGTACAAACTTCACTACAAAAACTTTTTTAGCAAATCTAACAGTTAAACTTGCAATTATTATGCTATTATCTAAAGTTAATTGCGTATGAATAAATAAAAAATATAAAGGCTTTGCAACTGCTTCCCAGGTTTAAAAAACCAATATTGACAATTTTATCTGTCAAAGAGGGCGGGGCACGTCAGCTAGGGATTTTTTAAAAGTCATTTTGACATACTTCTAATTAATAAAATGGCAAATATGTTATTGCCCTGGAAAGGTCATGAATTGGAGATTTCAGAAATATTAAAAGCTCAAAATCGATATTCTGAAGATTTTTAGCCTACTGACTTCTTTTAATCAAATGAAAGTTTGCTGTTTCTACACATCAAATGTATAATTATAAGAAATATTCCAGTAACAGAATATATTTAAAAATCTATTTCCTTTTTCAATTTAATAAGCTAAAAGTATAAAAATAAATCGAATTAAAAAATTTCAATATTTTAAAATTAATAAAATACAAAAGAATTGGAGAAAACTAATAAATTGTACGTAATTCTCCCTTTTTAACACTTTCGCAAAGCAGGATGGAGAACGCGTCACGCGTTCATGAAAACAAGTGTCAGAATGAATTATTTAAGATTATTAATTAGACATTAGAAAAAACATATATAGTAAATGACAACGCAAAATTATTCATCTGATAAACCAGTGGTTGTCAATTTTATGGGTGTGTTGTGCCAAACCAATATATCTGTATCGATTCTGTACGGATCCTCGAGCCATTTTTTTCCTAAAGAAATGTTTAATGAGGTATAGACGTGCAGTCAAATAACTTTGACTTGGGGTTATTGGGAAAATAATAAAACTAGATACTAACTTCTCAAAACTCTTTATTTACTACGAAAAAAAATTTAGAAGTAAATGTTTTAGTTTTACATGTAATTTAAATTAAAGTAGCATTAGTGTGCCTTCTAATGTGGCAGATTGGACGAAAAATAATTTATATTATGAGAACTCTCTTTTAGCAGAATGCATACTGAATTGGAGTCATCTGCCCAACGGTTACTATAAGCGAGTATTTAATGATATTCATTTCATAAACTAATGATTAGCAGGCATTGGTAGACGAAAATATGATTAAAATAGCATGAGCCAACTTCTTCAGACAGTTAAATGTATCTGAAATCCAATTACATGTCACCAAAATTTTGTTACTGACAATTTTACTTGTATTCTTTGTTAATCTTTCTGTTTCAACCAATTCCAACTTTTTCCTTGTTTCAATAAATATTTGAACCCATATTGAACTAGACTGGAAATCAATCAATTGCATTTCAACTTCTTCAATTCCCATCCAATCGAATTGGGAGAAGTTCAGTTTATCAAATGAAGTCTCATCAGGGTACATAGTAAACTTGAGCTTTTCCGATAATTCTTTAAACTGAGAATATTTCGCTGAAAATTCCTTGATTGAATAATCATTTACGGAAATAAATACTTCTTCATCTGGGTTCTGATTTACATCTAAATTTTTGATATGTTTTTCTACTTTTGGAAGAACATGTAGTTTCTTGTAATAAAATTGTTTCTGAAAACGTGCAGTTTAGAATCAAAAGCGCGAATGAGACCCATCTTGACAATAATTGTTTTATTTGTGCCTTGAAGTCTTACACTAAATTCATTGAAATGTTGACATATGTTTGTAAAAAAAACGAGTGTGCTTTAGACCACACGACTGAAGTAAAACTACTTTAGCTCCATATATATGTATGTATATATATATATACATGTATGTTCATATACACATACTAATTTTCTACATATATTTAAATTTATTATGTGTTTTCATCGATAAATTAATATTGTTGAATAGATTTTTTATTTTTATTCATTATTTTCATTATCGGATACATCAGTAATTAATGTGGTTGATTGTAAGACTGAGACAATAGGCTTATTGGATGAGAAATACGATACATATGTTTCCGAAAGAAAACATATGTATCGTATATAAAAAGATATCTAGAGAACATTGCATCGATTGTTGTTCCATTTCTTTTCGTAGGCTCATTTCGATTATTATTCAGTTAATCATATATATGTTATTATCCATGTTTTCGGTTCATTCATTCACTCATTCATTCACTCACTCACTCCTTCATTCACTGATTCATTCATTCCTTCATTCACTCATTCATTCATTCACTCTTTCAATCAGCCATTAACTCACTCATTCATTCATTCATTCATTCACTCACTCACTCACCTACAGTGTGTACTCTCTTTTGCCCCTACAGTAATATACGAAACTTAACTCTTGTCTTTCTATCTTCACTAACTTAATCTCCCTCTGAACTTCCGTTCGTCTCGCCCGATCATACTTTTCGTAACGCTCTCGTCACGCATTCACCAGCTTACTCTCCAACTCAAGCGTGCGTAAAGAAGTTTTACTTCAAAAACATCGATTTTGAAAGTCACATAACACCCATCAACTGTGGGTATTGATCACTTTTTCACTCATTTTGCAGAAACAGTCTGATTTCTTCTAAGCAGTCAACAAATCTTTGAAGTGTTCCCGCATCTCCAGCATCAAACATTATTATACATTAGTAAGCCTTTATATACCGGGTTGACTTCATCCAACAAAGCAACAAACTTTCGCTTATTTAAAGCCTGCGATGATACGTTATTGGCTATTTTTTTTTGACTAATGCCATTAAATTATTAAGAGATGTTAGACTACTCAAGGCGTGTTGGCGAATAATGCAGTGGCATTCAAGAATCGAATGCTCTACGTCTGTTTGAAATAAAGTAGTAAATCTATGCCCCTCCCCATATTTGCCCTTTTGTAGTTGTTAGCAACGATAGTATCACAATCACATTTTTATTAATGCCGTTTCCTACACATTATCGAGAAAAAATACCTAAAGGGCAGTTTTAGTTACGTCAAGACACGGCTATATAAAATTATAGGAGTTATTGTCATTTTTTTTGTTTATCTGTTGTTACAATTCCGGCCAGTTTTAGGATTCTTTCTTTATTGTGTTTCTTGATAAATGAATATCTTTGATCACACACTGAGTTATCTTATCTTTATTATAGAAATCTTCAAAAAGTGAGGACGCGCATGCTAACAAGGCTTCCTTAAGAAAATCTCCAGCTTAAAAAGATTTACTATGCCGTGCAATGACATTTGCTGCTGAATAACTTCCGCGCTTGCATGATAATTTTTGTTGACACATTTGATCACTAGACGTCGACTGTTTATTTCTGTCTTTTATTGCACTTGCAATTATTTCTTTTTGCTCTGGCTCGATTTTTTAACAAAATGATTAGTGATTTGATGCAAAATGCCATTTCAACAGCCATGATCTACATACCATACAGTTCCAGAATGAATATAAAACACACACTAGTTTGTTGCCTTTAATAATCATGCCCTGTTTCTCGGTCAATCAATTTTAATATTCTTTGTTACACTTACTGTCTTTCACTTTTTTTTGATGAACTAGCCATGTGTTAAATAACAGTTAAAATCGTAAATTTACCTAAATTTTAAAATACAGTTATGTCTCTGAAACTGACTATGCTATACGTAGACAAGCTTTGCATCATAAGCAAATGTAGACCACGACGTAACAAAGGCAAGACAATAACAAACGAGTGTGCTCCCTGCTGGCCCGTGGACCGCGACCGATCACTAGCAATTGTTCGAAATACTTTATAGTGGACTTTGTTAGAAGAGTAAAACAACTGTAACTTGAGAATGTATGGTTGAGAAAAAAAAATGGTGTAAAAATATTTGAAACATTAATGGCATATTCAAGCAATATAGTTTGAATCTTATAGTCATAATACTGAGGACTTTTTTTATGAAATTCTGTTATAAAATTAATTTCAAACCTCAAATGCAAGAAAAGAATGAGTTATAACATTCTAATGAATTATAAAAAAATTATAGAGGCTCAAAATAGCTGAAAAATAAATTAAAAAAAAAACGCACAACTATTACGTAATATCAAATTATAGCCGTAATGCGCGTGTTCTTTCTATAGAATCCTATATCTTTTATTAAAAAATTGCTCACAGGAAAAACCTGAGCTTCTTTCCAACTTAATGTATATTTATAAAGATATTAAAATGCTTTTTCAATACTTAAATTGAAATATTATTTTTCAATGCTATATTTAATGCTGAAATTGGAATCACGCTGGATGGGGTGATTCCAATTTCATTATTGCCACACCCTTCATGTAGAAAGCCTATCACTTTTGTAACTTAATCAAATGAAGTTCTTCAAGATTATAAAACTATTTGTTTCTCGGATAGGAGTAAATTGAATTGAAGAGTTGGTCTTGCCTGCGTTATTTACGAAGAAGGATTTGAAAAAGCTACTTTCCAGCATCGAATAAGAGATGAATGGTGTGTTTTTTAAGCCGAACTACTCTGCATTAATCTTGCCGTAAAAGTGATTCAGGACTCTCTCCGGTCAGGGCGATACTCTTAATTTCTTATTTGCACCGACTCTCTCTCTTCGCTTCATTCTCTGCGCAATATAAATTCTACAGAAAAACTTGTTGTGGAGGTTCAGTCTATTCTGTACAACCTTGAAAACTGTGATATCCACTTTTCTTATGTTCGGGGTCATAGTGGAAATCTCGGCAATGATAGAGCGGACCAGTTGGCTAAAGAGGCAACTTGCCAAGATATGAGCCTTTCGATGTCTGTGCCATCGTCCCACTGGAAGCATTTAGCTTGGGAAAGAACTGTTTCCGACTGGAACTCCAAATTCTTGGCCTCACCTAAAGCTTTGTGGACTAAAAAGTTTTTTCCGACCATTTATCAACGGCTAAAATGTAAGAAATTTGTTACTGATTTTAAGTTATCCCAGATTCTAACAGGACATGGTAATTTTAAGAGCTATTTATTTAGGTTTAACTTAATTGGTAATGATATTTGTTCTTGTGGTCTGGACGCTGAAACCGCGGAACATGTCTTGTATTGTAATCTATATTGTTGTAAAAGAGAAAATTTTAAAAAGGAGTTAAAATGCTTAGGTATTTCCTGGCCACCCATTTTGTCTTTGTTAGTCAATTGTTCTGAAAGCCTTAATGTCTTGAGAAAATTTGTTTACTGTATAGATTTTTAAAATTTTACAGATACTTTCCTTTCTTTATATTTGTGTATTTCCTAACTTCCTTTATTTTAGATTTGGCTCTTTTATGTTTTTTTCCTTATTGTGTTTTTTTCCCCTTAATTATGTTTTTTTTTGTCATTATTATTGTTTTGTAATGTTGTTACCACTTACGTCTGTAAGCCTCATGTTATGCAATGTAGAGCATGAGGAGTTTTGCAAATAAATTTATTTTAAAAAATGTTTTATTTATGTCTAATTATCCTCAGAATTTGTACTAAAATTTAACACTATAAAACATAATTTTAGAAGTCAAAGTAAAAAATGTGATTTTTTAAAAAAGTAAACTGTATTCCACTATGATACATAAATATATTCTTTTGGTTTAACCATGAATATCAATGTGCTATCAGAGAAATAATGTTTCTTTGTAAAAATAAATTAAGCAAGACTATAATAAAAATGTGTTACAAAAAGAAGATATATTTATGTTTGTTACTAGAAAATATTTTCCCATTACTTACGCTCGTATTCCTTTAAAAAAGTTTCTATGCCGGAAAAAGCTAATTAGCTGTAAATATGCTACAGTTCTCGATGACCTACAAACTTATTTGAAAGCTCTAAAAATAGCTTTCTTGCGAAAGTTTTTCTTATATGCTTTCGACAATTCTATTGATTGTGAAAAAACGATGCTAAGAATACAAAAATAATTTTTGAATTTAAGTAATTACGGTATAATAGCGTTAACTACAGAGTTTAGAAGCATTTCTCCATTTCCTCTTTTAAAGAACCTAAAATATCAGTAATCATCACAAAGCGAGGACCAAATCGTTATATGTCCAGCTGAAGATAAAACAGAAACTCTTAATTTAATTTAGAAGAGTGAGTGGGTTTCATTCTATTGCATTAATCTTTTCGTCATTTCTAAATTGCGTGTTACTGCATTCCAACTATTATCGAAACAAAAAATCCCAAATATTTATTTTTAGAAGTAAGCGGAGAAGATTCTCATTTGATCATTGAATGAAATGTTAATAGAATAAATAATTAACTTTAAAATTTTTCTCTGAAACACCCACAAAGATTTGAGAGATTATAAGAAAATATTTTAAGCATTTATTTTATTATTTTTAATAATATTTTTATTCATATCAGAAAAGAGTTTTTGATCATACTTTTTTATAAACACAGACTTAAAAAATAAAGCTTTTAAAATATCTCGTAGTTTGATTTACAGGTTAAAAAGTGTGGCATTTCTGAATTTCTTGTTATTTTTTTCATGTCCATCGCTATTTGATTTTCATGAGCAATAATAGGGTTGCTTCGTTTTCAGATAATTTTTGAAAATTAATATCAGAATGATGTTATGAAATATTCCTAATAAATTTTAAACTATTGAAATTTGTATATGCTTAGAAAACAAAATTAATGGAAAAATACAATTTAATTTGAAAAGTTAAAAAAAAAAATCAGTGCCCAGAAATTTTCTTCCACGCTGCTTTGAACATACAGCTGCGATCGAATTTTTAGTTGTTCTAAAAGGCGATATAAATATTTCGTGTTTTGAATTATATATACAATACATTCAATACATTGATAAATATATGTATATATATATATATATGCATGTATATACACTGGTGTCCAAAAGTTAAGCATAATTGATAATTATGTGAATAAAGAAGGAACTGTAAATCAGAATGGCGGGAAACGTGATATGCGAGTGTAAAATGGTTATAAAATAAGGAAGCAAATCAAAAGAATGATAATAATTAATTTTATTATCCAAAGTAGCAGTTTGAAAGAAAACTGAGCATAGCAAGGATTCACACTTTAAAGAAAAAAATGAAAGAAAACATTAAATAAAATACTGATGCTACAGTTTAATAAGGCGTGTGGTCATCTCTGACAGCCAGGCACGCTGCACAGCAATTTACCATACTTGCTATGAGATGATGAATGAGTTGTGGGCTCAAACGGTTCCAAGCTTCTTGGAGAGCTCTCTTCAGTTCTGTAACGGAGCTTGGTGGGTGCGAAAGGGCTGCAATTTATCTCCCAAGCATATCCCATACATGCTCAATAGGATTTAAACCAAGGGACTTCGCAGGCCACAACATGTGCTGGATGTTTTCCGTTTCAAGGGAGTCATAAATCAGCACCGCTCGTTGACATGGCGCAATGTCATTCATGAATATGAAGTCAAGACCGACAGCACCTCGAAAAAAGAGAACATAAGGTTCAAGAACTTTGTCTCTGTATCTTTGAGCAGTCACAGACCCCGTGTCAAAGAAATGGAGGTCTGTGCGGCCGTCCATCATGATGCCTGCCCATACCATTACTCCCCTTGATGGAAAATGATGTCTTTCCGTTATGTTTCTTGGTTCAAAACGTGTTCCACGTTCTCTCCATATCGTTACCCGCCGAGAATCACTACTCAGACTAAACCGGGACTCGTCACTGAACATCACATTGGCTCACTCTCCCACACTCCAATATTGATATTTCAAACTCCAGTTCAAACGAGCGCGTTTATGCGCAGACTTGAGGGAAATGCAAACTGTGGGTCTTCTGGCATACAGGCCAGCATGATTGAGTCTCCTGTAAACAGTTTGTCTCGAAATTTGTATTCCTGTGGCGACTGTGAGTACCAAACTCAGTGCTGTGGCAGTACTGCCCCTCTGACGTCGGGCACTTATTACCAGATATCGGTCTTGGCGAGGGGTTGTGACTCTTGGTCGACCTGCTACTGGTTGTCGGGTAACATTTCCCGTTCTTTGAAACCTCTGCCACAGTCTTGGGATCACAGACTGGTTGACATTCAGAATTCGAGACACATCGGTTTGTGATCGTGAGGATTCCAGCATTCCAACGATTCTTCTTTCGTAAACATGTCCAATTGTCGTCTTTGTGCCATCATTCACCTTGTTTGATGGTTAACAACGTTCCTTCATACAGCAGTTGCACGAAACTTGTCTGAACTGCCTATGTTGCGTGAATCGGTTTCTCCGCGTTCCGACATGCGCCGGTGTTTCGCGCAGGACGTAGTCGACTGAAAAGTATTGCATAAACCCGATGTTTCTTCTTCACCCAATTAATATCCGCAAGAAATTTGGAATAATTTTGCGTATATTTACTCCATGTTTTTCGCATTTTACGATTTATGCTTAACTTTTGGACACCAGTGTATGCGTGTGAATGTGTGTTTATATACCTACAGTGAAAATATATATGTATCTATATGCACAAAAGCACAGTGCATTAATGTGTGAATATATAAAGCATTTACGCATTTTTTTCACGCTTAGAATGTTTAACAACATGATGAGAAAACAGTTGATTTATCAGATTACGCCGAAGGTTGAATCGTTTTGGATTGGCGTCAGGGAACACAGGTTTCAGAAACGGTACGTTTGGTGAAGTGCTCATGTGCAGCTGTTGTGAGAACTTATCGAAAATGGTGTATAAAGGGTGAAACTACGTCGCCGGTCGGCGGTTTGTCGGCCTCGAAGCAGTTATTTCAAAGAAGAGCGGATATTGTTAGGGATTGTTCACCATAACTGAATTGCTATTATGATTGATTCACCAGCAACTACAACAATGTCGGCCTCGAAGCAGTTATTTCAAAGAAGAGCGGATATTGTTAGGGATTGTTCACCATAACTGAATTGCTATTATGATTGATTCACCAGCAACTACAGCAATGGCGATTCAGATGACGTGTCTCAACACACAGTGCAGCTTCCATTGTTGAATCTAGTTCTAGAATCGTATACCTGTGCTGACGGCCCGTCATCGCCAATAGCGCATGTAACAGGGCATGGAACATCGACATTGGATGGCAGCAGAATGGAAAAAAGTAGCCGTCCACGGTCGTCCGGGTACAAGGAGTGGTGATATTATGGCGCAGGCGGTGATTTCATGGGGCATATTTTGGGATCCATTATCCCCATAGAACAATTTCTAACTCCTCTATGTGTTACATAAACATCATTGGAGACCACAGATGCTCTCTTTCATGCCTACGTGGCTGGCTAGAGATAGTATTTACCAACAGGATAATGCAACATGTTGCAAGGGCCAGATCGTAAGAGAAACATTCTGGTGAATTTCAAGTTATGTCTTCGCCTCCGAATTCATCTGACATGAATCCAATCAAATATTTGTTGCTCCACTTGGAAAACTGAATTCACGTTGTCATCTCACAATATGTGGGAATTACAGGACCAGTTGGCGATTGCCTGGTACGATATACCTCAGACTACCTATCAGTACCATGTAGAGTTGTTGATCTTTTATTTCTAGATAATAGACTTCTCTTCCTTCCAAAAGCAATGTTTAAAATTTTCTTACATAGTTTTCATATTTTCTTTGTACAAATTACGGTGAATTTTTTTTGAATTATTTTTTTGAATTTTTTTATCGTATGCATTCCTCTATTCGTGAATGTTAATTGCGTCTTACTAGTAAGATGGTTTATTATATGTGCCGCGTTTTACGTTCTTAACGATTACAGTTTCCGAATCAATTTCAGCCTTTTAAAGTTTCATACTTTTATAGTAAGTAGCTTATGATTTTATACTATAATATCATAGCATTTTATATTTTTAGAAATTATTTTTAGCTTTTACAAAAAATTTCGAGTTTGCGTTTTTTCTTATTTTGATCTAGTAATATAAGTAAAAACAGGGAAGGTTGATGCGTTGAAGAAATGCTTAATAATACATTCTTAGTCCTAAATCTAAGAGTTTATAATTGTATTATTGTGGTCATTTTACTTTGATCGGTTCTGTCGTACTATATTCTTATATACTGTTTATTATTAAGTTAGATTTACAGTAGTATATGATTTATAATTATATATAAATAGCAATAGATAAACTATTTTAGAAAAAAGCTGCACTGTTTTAAATCAATTTTGCTTAGTCATGATACAAATAATTAAACAAGAATTCTAAATGAAATATTTAGTGCTTTAAAACTTCAATGTCAGAGAATGTTTTTCCTTTCTTGATATTTTTTTATTTCCTGCTAGTTAAAATCTTGGAAACTAAATGAGAAGATGAATATTTTAAATATGCATGGAGTCCTTCCAAAAATTTCTTTTTATTTGTTGGACATTCTCTGCATTATTTATTGTAAGTAATGAAGAATATTTATATATTTTTGGACACACAATACAAGTTTTTCTAGTCGATTCTCTTTTCAACCAGAAATCGATATGGCAAGAAAAGTTACTTTCAGAATTGGTGAGATAATAAAAATAAAACATTATTATGCTTCGAGTATAAAGAAAAGCATTTTAATTATCTGTAAAATGTGAGCCAATTACGAAAAGTAATTGATGCAGCAAATGATTAGTAAGTTAAAATATTTTTAAAACAGTTTTTTTGTAATTAAATGTAACTTTTTTTATTGTTCTGTTACATCTTCTCATTATATGAACTGTCAATTAAACAGAGCTGCGAAAGCAGGGCATTATTTTATTTCTTACTTTGATACTTAAATATTACATTCCTGTTTAACTTATTTTTCTCCTTAATGATGACTAAGGTCTAGTGAAAACAACAAGAATAAAATTAATCAAAACGCTTGTAAGCTTTACTCTTGCTTTTATTACGTCATTCTCAAAGACTTTATTTTGTTTTATTTATTATCCTTCATTCAAAATCTTTTTTTAGTTTCAGAAATTGTTTTTAGTGAATAGGTAAAAAATATCTGCGCAATATCTTCAAATTTTTTTTATATAAATTTGTCCACAAAGAAGCAAAGAATAGAGACCACAGAAAAGAAGGGAGATGACTCGAAATGAGGTCACTTGAAGGGCATTTGGGTATTAGCTGTTTTTTTCATCTGCGTAGATAAATGGAATCTAGATATAGGTTAGATTTTGTTGTAGTCGCACACTGCATCTAAACCAGGGGCGATCAACCCACGAGATTTTTTACGACTTTACAAAATACGGTTATTTTCTGCAACAATTTGTTTTTAGTGTAGTGTTTTGTAACAAATAAAACCAAAAATTGTTTCTATTTTATCACGTTACTTCTGTTTTTAAAGATACTTAGAAGTGGGAAGTGTTGCATTTCAGCGATACCCCGCAGCATCACGCTTGATTCCTGTAACTTTTTTTCAACTTACAACCAGCGAATCATTCTTTTCGAAAACGAAATTTATCCGACATAAATCGCGGTGAAACTTGTAACAACAATTACAATGTGCAAATACACCCGTTGAGATCGACGTACACAAACTAAGAGAAAAAATTGAAAAAAAAGTCTCGTTATTTAAGTAAATTAAACACTTTTTGATCATTACATTATAATTATTATATTATCTATGTCTGCATAAATGAAAAATAACGAAAACAATAATAATAGTTTTAAATTTTCACTCAAATAAATATTTGCAATGGGTCCAAATCTAATATAAAGATACATATTTTTATACATATATAATATTTTCCCGAATTGCCCGCAAGGTCATTTGTATTGGCTAGCCCTTATTTAAATTATATCTATAATTAATTTTTCTTGTTCACATAGTTTAAGATAATTTTGTAAGTAATAATAAAGGTATTATTACTTTAAATACTGAGAGTTGTAAATGGATTTGATGAATAAAAAAGTTGAGTTCTTTGTGACATATTTGAATTAACGAATAAAGTAATTTCAATATACACACGTTTTTGAAGTCAAAAGCAGACTAGTACATGTATGAATTAATATATCACTCTAGATTCGTACTAGACTACTGGCTGCAGATTCTATTATTTTGAAACGCGGTAATTAGTGAAGGAAATCACAATGAACAAACATTTCACCCTCCATTCCATATTTTTGGAGAACTCAATTGAATTTGACCCCTAATATTGATTTCAACCATCTTTTTAACAGACCTTCTACCCCGACGGTACTTATAAGTACCTCTCACTTTAAAATTACATAGAATAACCATTTTTACGATTACTCTGACGATACTTAGCAGGGATATTCTTTTAAATCTACTCTTCCAAGATATATGGTATATGATGAGTATTTTAGCGGTAAGGCGAATAGTTTTATAGCAGAAGTTGCATTTTCAGCTGACAGTTTGATGGGATTGTGAAGATTGTCATTTTTGTTCCGAAAAAGTAGTTAATGTCAAAAGGTAAGTGTCTTATTTTTTTTGTATGTTAATGAAGACCTTAGAAAACGATTTGACTATTTATTTTAAGTTAACAGTGTATATAATTAATTTTAAAGTTGAAAACTTTGTGGTTCTTACCGCTGGACGTTAGAGCAAGAACTCCGTGTGGCTTTTTTTGTGTGCTGTAGAGTTATCATTATAGCGCAATAAACTTGTTTTTTTTTTAGCTTAACTTATTTATTTTCTTCTTTTTTATTGTTTTATTTTAACATTTTAGAACAAATTTTGAACTTTTAATCTCAGCTTTTTTTTTTTTTTGCCACACAATAAAATGAAATATCTATTCTTTTTTCAAAAAATAACAACATTTTAATTTCTTTATGTATAACTGAGATTTAACAATAATTGGAGATTTTCAAGGTGCTAATATTATTATTATTGTTTCCTATTCTTAGAAAGTCTGGAAAAGGGAAACTCAGGCTTCAAGAGGCTTTGGATTTATTACAGAACGTACCATCTGAAATCAGTGATGTACTAACAAATGATTTTTCAGATTAAGTCCTAGCAAATAATCTGCTGGATTTTCGTTAGATTCTTAAGATGACGATGAAAAGACTGAACAAGATTCAAGGTGCAGTAGTTCATGTTCAGAAAATACATTTCCTACGCCAGGATATGCTGTGCTTTAAAAAACATTCAATCAAAGCTTCACTCAAAATGCACAACGTATAATGAATTTTTGTGTATTAATAAAAAAAACCTGTTTCTTTGTATATCATCAAATTATGTTTAGGTGTAAAAGCTGTTTTTATGTGTAAAAAAGTAAAGAAATTTTAAAAATTTAATAATTTTTAAAAATAAATATTTTGTGTTGTAAAATATTAGTGTTTTCTAGTTGTTAAGCATTTTTAATAGTTAACACTGCGTTAAAAAAGTCATTCGGTCTTTTCATATTATGAGAATGTTTGAGACCTTTCTGGACTGACGGTACCAATTTAATTAGTTAATTCTAATGGATTAAATTTCCTAAAGTTGAGTATTTTATTATAATTTTCAATGAAGTGATTCAAAAAATATTGCATGAAAAAATTGCAGTAAATCATCATGCTGTAGATAAAGGGTTAAACTGATTTCCCAATGTGCTTCGAGAGGGCTTTGAGGTTATTCAAATATTAAACAAACGCATTCCATTATTTCACGACACAATTTTTAGTGGAATTAGGTTTACCCCTCCCCCTCGACGCTTATTTTAATTTTAATATGTTCTAACCACTATATGTGTAAAAGTTAATTATTTATTATATCTGAATAGAAAGAAATTCATTCTTTATCAATAAAGTAAAATTCATCATTTTGTGATCTTTTAAAACAATGATACCAATAAATCTCAAGTTAATTTAAAAATATCCATATCTTGGATGATCGGTAAACTATAAAGTAATTTTGATTGATTTTAATGTCAAATAGTAGTCTGATATTGATATTTATTCCACGTTTTATTTATAAATGCATGACATTTTACATTATTCATGAAGTAGCATTTGAAATAAAAACCCTTTATTTATCTTATGTTCAATAATTTTATGAATTTGGATTTTTATATCTTTAAGTCAAAAAATACAAAAAATACAGAAATTTGTTATTGGTTTCCAATTTATGCTCAGGGTACAGAAAGGAAATATTTAATGTTCTTCTAATAAAATTATTACATCGACATATTTTATTCCTGGAATTTAGATAAATTAAAATTGAACGCAGAATTTCATTAGCAGAGATATTTTATAGAAACATGGATTGTTTATTCATCAGTTTTCCCGTTGTAATAATCGGGATCATTTCCTTTTTCTTGATCATTTCAGTAACATGAATCGTTTCATGAGATATACTTAACAGCAATTATAAGTTCATATTACTCTTATCACATTTAATTGTTTTTTTTTACCATTACAGAGTAGATAGCAAGGAGAAAAACTTTTGAAACAATTCAAAAGAAACGTTTCGGACAATTTCTGCATTGCTTAGGTAATTATCTTTAGATTTAAATTCAGGAAAAACATCTGTGCTTTTCTTTAAAATATTTTAAATTATTTTTCGTTGAAATTTTTCTGATCACTCAATGCATATTATGATTATTTTTCTCTTTTTATTAGTATTAGATTAATTGTGTTACATATATTCATAATAGATTTTCTCATTTTATCAATATTTTTAAAATTTCAATTGTTGCTATTTTTTAATTGGGATAAGATTAATGAAGAAATTTTATTCCCGTTGTATTCATGTACGGTTTGTAAATTTAAAAAAAAACAGCAATTTAAGATTGATACGATTTTAATCTCATAATACGTATAAAAGGGTAGTTCAAGTTAAACCTAGAAAAGGACTATGACGCCATGAATATTCATCATTCGGCCACGAGATGGAAGCGTTGTTGACGTGTAACAAAACTGTGTAGAACGTGTGTATTTTTAAGGTATCCGACTACCCTAAAATTGTAAATTTTACAAAATTTGACAATTTTTTTATGATTTTATTTTATAGAACATCTTATTAGCTTTATAAAAAAATACCAAATTTATTATTTTCCGTTCACGAGAGCAAAAACTATAAGTGTTTTAGTAAGAGAAAATGCCATTACTTTAAGCAAAAATATACTTTAAAATGCGTTTGACTCGAAATGTGTTTTTTTGAAAATGCTCAAATGGGGCCAGCGATTGCCCAAAAAGATTTGAAAATAATTAACTGAAATTTTTTGTGTATGTTCTGTATAATAGTAGAAGTGTTTTAAACTTCAGATTTATCAATCACTGTTTCGTTACAAAATTTACAGTTGCTTATGTTAATATAATCACTGTTATTTTAAGCAATTTCATATAACAACTAAGATAAAGTGCTCTAGTTTTTGTAAAACTTAAAATATCTCTTATCCTGAAGGTCACTTCAAAATAGAATAACATAGCAACATATCATAATTGAAAATTTGTTCATAAACTTTTGGTACAGCATGGGCCACGTTTATGCTATATTTTGTCAATTTTTTCCCATTTTAGTAATAATAATTTATTTTTCTCTTCTTAATTTTAGCATATTTTTCATAAAATATACTAAACAATTGTAAAAAGAACAAAAAAAAAAATCCCCATATCTCCATTTTTTAAAAAAAAAGTTGTCGCGACCAGTCGGATACCGTAAGATGAACGCTACGTACCATAACATTAGATCCATGCGATGGATACTTATAAGCAAGTGTAGCGTAAAATTTATCATTCACCTTTTGTGTAAAACAACTGTGCCATGTGTCGCCACCAGATGGAAGAAAGTATAGTCATCTGCTGCAGCTGAAAAAGGCCACGTTGTATTTGTTCCTTGATATTTAGGAATTATTCATGTTGGAGTGGAGATACCCTCTGGAGCCTTAATTAAGGTTCAAGTTAAGGTAAGCTCAGTGTTATTGTGATAATAACACTGAGCTTTTGAAGAGAAATTAAAAGTAATCAACGGAGAAAATGTCACAGACTATGGCTTTGTTTCATGGTAAAGCAAAGCTACACATTGCTGAAGCAGTACAAGGCATTGTGCATTTTTTCCCGTTGGGGAGTATTAGATCACCCTTCCAATAGTTCGGATCTATCACCTTGCGATTATTATGTGTTTAGTACATTAAAAGAAGGTCTTGAACTCAGTTACTAATTCACATGCGATTAAGAAAAGCTGATAATATGGAAGAGTAGTAATGGCACAAGCCTTTTTTCTTCTTATCACGGAAAATCGTGTTTTTTTTTCTCTTTCAAAATTAGACATTAGCTAAATAGAAGTTAATCCGAAGATTTTTGTAAATTATTGTCATCAGATTTGACTTTCCTTTATAGAAATTATTTTGTAATTCCAATGTTTTAAGAAGATAACTTCACACAAAACAAATTAAAGAAAAAAAACCCCTAAGGAACGGAAATAAATAAATGGTTGTACTACAGTTATTTTTGAGATACCAGGAATTAATTTTCAACACGATAATGCCCACCCATATACAACATATTGCTATAAATATTGTCTTCTAGCTTGCCCTAGACTTCCTTGGCCAACTTGTTCGCTTTATCTCTCTCCCGTAGAGCATATTTGGGACGTTATAAGAAGGCGATTACAACCATCTCGGTATATTGATAAAATAGCCCAACAGTTGGAGAGCATGAAATTCCACAGGAACCTTCAAGGAACTTTACCAAGCAATGCCCCACAGTTCGACAACTTACATCCAAGCCAGAGGAGGACCAACACTTCATAAACTTCCTCAGCAGGATATAAAAGAATTTATTGCGTTAACTAATATTCAAAATAGTACATATTTAGCATGAATTTCTTCTACTACATGATAATTATAACTTTTAAACCTCATAGAGAGTTAAGTTTCACTCAATTTATATTTCATATAACCCATACACACCTTTGTCACGTTTCGCATTTGTTACTAGGAAACATATGGATGCATTGTACTTTTCAAAAACGGAAATAAAAACACGAGACTCTCTCATCCAGTTAATGGAACAGTTTTATTTTCACATTTAACAATCACATTGATAAAATTTTTATAAATTACACGATGATGGATTTTCAACAAAATGAAATAAATAACCAAATGGAACTTTTTTTTGACGCGTAAGGTTAAAAATACATTATCATCTACTCAAACACAGTATTCTATACATTTATTAATAATTGAATAAAACATATATCAGATCAGTCTTTAGACGATGAATGGGTATCACATACACCTTTGGGAACAAGCGGGACTACGTCATACATTTATAGACCATAACATTTAAATAAAGATGTCTCCTGCAATTTATAAAGCTTTATTTTCTCTGCAGGCAAAAGAATAGCGCAATATTCACAGCATGTCCGTTCGGTTTTGAATTCGGCTTCGTTGATGGAGCCTGAATTCCAGGATCGTGTATGGAATAATAGCGACTGCCAGAAAAATGGCTAACGCCAATATCTTTATTTCAGCGCAGAGGTAGGGACTGATACAAAAAGAAATTGCCATTCCAAACCATTGCAGTTGGTAATAAGTGCAAAAAGGAGCTTGCCAGTCGTCCACAAATGTTGAAGCGAGGAATGCTGAAAATATAATTTAGTTTTAGTGCCAAGTTCTACTGAAAACATGTAATGGTTACATAAAACTTTCTTCTTAGATTTAGAATTGAATGTTACAGAAATAAACCTTAGAAAGAAAGTTTAGAGTTAATAAAACTTTAAGCGTAATTCATCTGCATAATCACAAGTAAGACAAAAGGAAACATAGAAAGGAGCTAATGAGTAATAAACGGGTGTAATATTATACAATACCTTAAAGTTGAAAATAATTAAATAAAAAAATCATGATGATGGGATATTTATTTAATAGCTTCGGGACAACTGCAATTAAATGAAAAATATATATTCTTCCAAACGATGGAGAAATATATTTTACATTTTTGCTACTTTTAAAAATAAACTGAAGATAAATATATTGATTGTACCGAATTTGTTCAGTGGTTCTTGTTACCAGTTATTCAAATTGAAATTTTATGAAATCGTGTTTCTTGAATTCAACTACACATTTTAAATGCATCTGTTTGGGAGTTTTATTTGAATTAGTATAACGCATATCTCTCTTTCAAAATTCTATTTCTATACTCTATCTTGGTATTTGAAAAGCTTGTTAGATGTTTACACATATTAAATAAAGTCCCTGAACTTACTGTCAAACTATATTTGCATTTTAGAAAGAACTTTTTAGAATGTTTAAAATGGAAATACGTTATTATATTTTATAAATATCCTCCCACACATACAAATATTGACATAAATTACATTATCCTTCTTTGTGAGTCTAAAGTTTCTTAAAGAATACAATGTATGCAAATAATACTAATATTGTTTGTTTCAGTTATTCGTGAATATAATTGATAACTATGAAATTCAAATTATACGTATATTTATTTCAACAATTTATGCATAATTAAGGAAATATGTAGAACTTATTCAAACCCGAAATTTAAATTGAAAATAATGGAAAACTTTTACTTATGTAAATAATTAATAAATAAATTGCAATTTCATAAAATTAAAATGAAAATTACTAACCTAAGAATTGGTAAAAAAAAGTTTAATTTTTAATTGCTAAATAAAAAAGAAACAATTTTAGAAATTAGCTTAGATTAAAATAGTTTATTATAATATTCAAATTTTATCTTTTCTTGTATTTTCCTGTTTTTATGTTTCTGTAATATGCTATATTGTTTATTATATTTTAGATTAAAAATTTTCCTTTTAACTCTTTTATTTCAATATAATTTTTGTTCAAAATTCGAATTTATAATATTGAAATTCCTGTTTATATGCTATAATTCTTTCCTGTTACTTTATGTACAGATAAATTTGTAAATATGGCGTAGATGTAAAAAAAGGGACATATTTGTTCCAAGAAATCGGCATTTAATTTAGATTTGTGTTAAAAATAAGTTTTTGAAACTTGTTAAATACAAGAAGTATGATACATTGAAGCAATACAATTTTAAATTACATAATAAAATGAAGATAATTTTGATGAAAAATCCCCTTTGAAATTGAATGTATAAAAATTTATCTTGATCAAGATTATTTGAAGATGCATATATACTAATAATGAAAAATTCTATTACTTTTAAAAATTTTTGTTTGATTGTTTAGTAAAGTCACCTGAGCTGGCACATTAATGCTTCCACACCACGCCAATTTTTTGAAAAAGTTGAAAATTATTTATTGTTGAAAAATATTTTTTAATGAAAAATTTTCAATATCTTAATGTTTGAAAAATTATCTCCATTGTATTTCACGTATTCGATAAATTTCAATTTGATTAAATAAAGATATAACACTTCATTTTAAACCAATCAAGAATGCATAAATGGATTTGTTTAAAAATAAAAAAAAAAACCCTGAAAAAAAAGCATAAATATCATGCCTACATGCATAAATATAAAAAACCTACATGCATAAATATCATTACCTTATTAAGAAGATTTTTATTTTATAGTCACTAAACTATTTTTTATTCTAAAAATAGCTTTTTAATACATAATTTTTTAAAATTTTATGTAAATCTGTAAAAGAGAAATAAGAGAAATTGATCTGAAATATAAGCAATAAAAAGAAAAAAAAAATGATGAGTGTTATAAAAATGAAATAAATCATTATTATCCTATAAAATGAAATAAACGACAGTCTTTAGAAACTCTAATGCTATTTTCTTGCATGCAACCAAAATTTTCAAATGAAATTTTGTTAAATATTAGAATAAATTAATTTCAGCTCATTATGTGTTATTAGACGTATTAATTTTCTAAATATATTCTGTCTCATAAAATAAAACTTAGACTCATCCTTTCTGAAGATAAAGCATAACACAATCAGACTTCTAACACTGACATACGAAATAGCTGAAAGGTAATAATAAGACAAACAATAAAATTTTAATCTGCCAGTTTATCTTTCCAATAAAGTCGAATTTAATTGTTCCTGATGAATCCGCGGCTTTGTTGGTTCAGCTGGAGGCTGTTGGAAGTGTCGTGTTTACCCTAACACTTAACTCTTTCCTGGATTGAGCAGCTAAAGAAACAAGTTAATCGTTATAGCTCTTGGCTCTCTTCACAAGAGATTAAGATTGGAGAGGAGAATATCGATTGAATTTATTTCTCTTATGCGTATTATTTTCTGAGACCTTTAACTCAATTATCAGTATGAAAACTGCACACTGACCATCCTAATAAAAGTTGTGACGTCAGAAAGAGTAAATAATAGATTTAAAAAAGAAAAACATAGAAAGACAAAAGCATTCTGATTTTGAGAAAGGATTCGGGGATTTCTCACCTGCTTCTCAGTTATCTATATTTGGAGCTAATTCATTTGTTTCTGAAAAATATTTATATTAGATTTTGAATATTTTCTATTGGATATGTTAGCAATTATCATTCTGTGTATAATTTCTTAATATGGTGAAAATTTTACTGGATACTTTTGGATAAGAAATATGTAACATCTTAATCTCAATTCATTAGGTCTTTGTTTTTAATCGATTGATATGTTAAGGAAAGCTCTCCTTTAGCCCCATGTAAGAATAATATTATTTCCAGTTTTTTTTTTGTTAAGCAGTTTGTTTTGATAACTGATGGTAAAAATAACATTTGTACGGAAGGGGGAATATGAATCAATAATTCTACTTAAAAACTCAGATTCTGCTGAGTTACTGCAATTTTGTAATTTAGTGTATTTGCATATATTTTATTGATACTTTTATATTTATTGACACCTTACATTTATTGGTATTTAGTAAATTTTTTTCCTCAGGTTTTGGGAGCACATAAATATAAGTTTAATAAATGATTGAATTTTTGGAAATACACAAATATGATTTCTTTTTTGCATTATATTATTCTCCGACTTTTTCAACTATTCCACTCTTACGTAGTAGAAATTTTTTTTTTAACTATCCTATTCTTGTGTACTGGGAAGAATTATTCAATTATTCCACTCTTACGTAATGGGAAGAATTAAGTTCATTAAGTTTACGAAATACTTTGAACTGTATAAAGAATTGAAATTTTACAATACAGTAATACCATGAGCTTACGCGATAGGTAGGACTGAGTTATAATCGCGAAATCTAATCGTAACCGCGTTAAGTCGGGGTATAATTTCGCATATGAATAAATATAAATTATTCTTAATTAGGCAGAAGACGAAACAAAATAATGTTTTTAAAAAAAGTTTATATTAAAATCTGAACACAAATTCAAAATCGCAAATCGAAGTTATTTTGATTGAGAAGGTTTCATAAATCCAACAAAATATTCTGCCGGGTCAAAGATTTTTTCCCGCAAAATTTTCTCTTATTATGCTAATATTTTTTTAAATTTCTTGTTCTGTTGAAAAAAATATACTCTTTGTTGGAGTGTATATTTTCTAAAATTTGTAGCCCTTTTCCGCTTAAACTCAGGCCTTCTGTCTAATTCTCCACTGTTATTCTGATTGAAGACTCAAGTTCTTCAATGTCTTGCTCTTGCTCATGTATTTCGGTGAGCTCATCCATTGTCAGCTTCTGAATGTAGGATCGCTCTTATGCAGTTCTTGAACGTCATCACCATCCTCTTCTAAATTTATTTGCCTGACAAGATCAACAGTTTCTTCAATTACATTACCCATTTCATCAGGCTCTGGCACTGATTACTCCTGAGTTTCAGTTAATGAAAAAAAAAAACCCAGTTTTTTCCAGACGCCATTTAAAGTTTTTTTGAGTAATCGAGTTGAAAATCGCGTAATTCCGGGTTCTCTTAATTCGGTGTAGCGTAAGTCGAAGTATTATTGCACACATATTGTGTTATGAATGGTACTTACTATGTGTTTAATAAATATTTTCTGTTTTTTAGTTGGTTTGAATCAACACTTCACTAGAACTACACGAAGAACATTCATGACAGATTTTAGATCTAATTCAAATGAAGTATTTCATCAGAATTAGCATTTAGTTTTCTTATTTCCAAAGCACGCAATGGAAAGGTTTGTGTGGGAGGATCAGTTAAATTTAACCAATTATAATTGCCTTTAATCCTCACAACGTTTATTAGAGGAAACACAGACTTTGAACCAGGATTATTCAGGATGCAATTTGGAGGAACTTGATAAGCCAATCGCCAGTTATAAAAGCATGTGGCCTTTAACAACTGCTATAAGGGACTGTCACGAAAGGTTTAAAAAAAGAGGATAAAGCAAAAATTGTCTCATTTCATTTAAGTGGATTTGAAAAAAATAAAGATTTTTTAGAAGAGATGTAGATTTATAAAAAAATCAATTGAAAATAAGCACAAAATTTTATTCCTAGGTTTAGTTTAATTTAATGAAATATTTTTTTAATAAGCCTATACGCTTAAACATTGGTTTCTGAATATAATATTTTCTATTTCTCTTACATTCACAATAAAATAGTTTAAGAGTTTTCTAACAATTTGAAAGACATATGTAATTACATTTTGAAGAAAACCATTCAATAACAACGAGTTTACTTCAAAGTGAAAAAAACATTTATCCCATAACACATAAACCTTAATTATACGTAAGAAATCCTGATTTTCTCTCAGACTATCAATTTAAGGTATGTGACTACCCAAAATTCGCCGTTTTGATGAAAATTTTCGAAATTTCTTTTATGTTTTTCTTTTATAACCCATACATTTAAGATTCCAAAACACTCTATTTTTGTTTCTACATATTTAGAAGCAAAGTCATAGCATAATTAGTAAACCGGAAATGGAGAATACAAAACCGGAAGTAGACCCTACACAAAACTTTCTTAAGATATTGAATTGAAATTTTCAAAACATGTTTTATTTAGTTCTATCTGTGTTATGAATCAAAATCTAATTTCTGCGTATATATTTATGTACTTTATTGCTTTTTTATGAAAAAAATAATTAATTTTTTAAAAAATCAAGTTTTTGCATAAAAGTTGGCATATTTGAAAAACTTTCAAATGTATTACAAATCTTTTAATTCCTAATACATATAAAGATGCTATTCATGTACTGTATAAATATTATTTGAATACATTTATTAGAATTTTGTGTAAAAGATCGTAACTGCAATTTTTCATCAAAATTTCACTAAAAACGACAATTGTTATAGTCTATAAAACTCTCCAGAAAATAGCAAAACGGTAAAAAAAGTTCGGATTAGTTAAACATGAAGCTAATAAAAGCTTGAGCTATAAATATGGTGAGTTTAAAAATGTACAATTAGTAGAAAATTTTTCATATTGTATTAAAATCTTTATAAATGGATTTTCTGAGAAACTATGTTTTTAAATTTTTTTGCTTCATGGTAAAGTTCACGACAGGAATTCTTTTTAAGATATAGAATCGAAATTTTCAGAAAATGTTTTATTTAGTTTTATCTGCATTATAGATTATCTGATCTTTGTGTATATATTTATGTATTTTATTGCACTGTTTGTGAAAAAATAGCATTAGTTTTTTGTAAAAAATTGAGTTCTTGCATAAAAATCAACGTATTTCAAAAACTTTACAAATCTTATAGCACTAAGCACAGATAATGATGATATGTATGTACTGTAAAAGTATCATTGGAATATATTAATTAGAATTTTCAATACAAGGTTTACCGTAACTGCAATTTTTCACTAAAAAATTTCACTCAAAATTCCCAACATATCCACAATTATTTTTAATTTTGTGGAAATTGAATTTGAATTCCTAGTTTTATGCCCCATTTCAAATAAAAAGTATTTATTTAGTAGAAAATTTATATATTTAAAAAAAAGTGCTCCGAAGGTAGTCACATACCTTAATGTCGCTGCAGAGCATTTGTTAAGATTCTTCAAGTAGTTAGGAAAATAATTTTATTTCTTTTTTGCTGAGTTCTTTTAATCACTACTAAATATGCAGATTTTAGTTTGAGATGATTATATTAATAATTAAATTCTTACAGTTAAACATTTAAATCCTCTAACTGTTGAAAAATAGTTTTTTTTTTAAAAAAACAATTTTTAATTTTTTCTTTGATTTTTAGAAGTATTATGTTATGTATTTACGAAAAACCGTTATATACAACATATAACGTTTGTACTTAAAATTCCAAATACAATAGGCATATAGTGTATATGCCTATTGTATACTTGCATATCGTGTAAAAGTAGGTAATTTCTTCTTAACAATCGTTTTTTTAAAAAATTATTTATATCTAAAAAAATAAGCATAAAATAGGAATAACACCAGTAAAGAATAAAATAAAATAAATAAAAGAGCAGACTTAAAAAAGTACGATTTTACTGCACTATGAATCCTAAAAATACAGGAAATGAACTAATTTTGTTACAAAATGTAGAATTATCGATTTTAGATTTCGAAGAATTACAACTTTCTACTGAATAAAATAAAAAAAAAAAGAACATGAAACATTTTATAGATGTATAAAATACGAAGTGTTTCCTGAAATTTTAATGTGAGAAACAGTCAAAGGAAATGAAAAAACGAAACTGTTATTTTGTCGATGTGCAAACTCATAAAAAACTCTTTTCCAACGATATTCATATGCGTGTGTGTGTTTCGGATTTCTTCTGAAACCAAGCAATATAACACACCACAGGGGTCATAAAAGTATCGTAAAAGCATCAGGCAAGATCTCAGCCTTTAATGCAGAGCTAGGAGGAATGAAAGTTTCTTTTTCGGCACTTCCATTTTATTTTTGACTATAAATATTAATAATAGTGTAAGATGTACTCTATTAATCATATTAATAAAATGCATTTATGTTTGGTTTCTAAAATTTATGTATAATTAATGTGGTATTTTAAAAAACTGTCAATAGAAAGAATGGTACTTATGTGTATTATCGCAACAATCACTAACTCTATTAATAATTCGCCAAGTTGGCAACTAATTGTCGGCGCGTTCCTAATTGTCGGACGCGCTGAATTTTCAACCAGGTGCTTCATTTCATATACTGTCACCAGTAGGTTGCGATAATACATAAGTGCCGAAAGAATTAGTGAATTGGATTACTCCGAAAAGTGTGACATTGGACATTCGAACAAATGTTCCCTTTGAGAAGAAAAGAGATGTATTTTCAAAAAATTTAAGAATAATGCTGAATGATCGACTTAACAGCTACCTTAATTCTCAAATTGTGCCCTATTTTTTTAAAAAATAGAGCGATTTACTATAGGTTTTAATACTACTAATACAGTGAAATAAAGAAATAAGCTTTTTCATTTTGAAATCAAACCTTTCTCATGCGTAATGAACAATCCAACAGCAAATATGTACAACAATCTAACAGCAAACAATTAATAATCTAACAGCCAATAATAGCAACCAACTTTGATAGTTTTCAATTCTAGAATTATTAAATAAATTCAAAAAGATCAATTCCTTGCTACTGAGAATTAGAATAAATTAAAACTGATTTTAGTTCAAATTTTTGTTTTTATTGCTTGAAATAAATGAATAAATAAATAAAAAAGAGAATTACAGCAAATATAATAAAAAACACCTTTAATCCTTATTAAATAAAGTTTGCTATCACTATGAGAAAGAAATTTTTATCTGGAATATACACTGGTGTGCAAAAATTAAGGACGAGACGGTTTTTTCAATATAACTTTGTACAAAAGCAATCCAAATCAACACATTTAATACCGTAAGATCCCCAATACGTAAGGACATGAGTAATGTAAGCAACACTTACTAAAAGAGAAATCAGAGGGATAAAAAGAAGCTTTATTGAAAAAGTAGCATGGAGCGCAATGCGACTGAAGGCCGAAACATCCCTGTGATGGGTGTCCAGCAAGAAATATCCGGTCTTTAGTAGGGGATATGATCTCCCCTGACTGCTAGGCAGGTTTCACAGCGTCTGCCCATGCTGAGAATGAGGGTGTCAATGAGTTGTTGAGGCATTGCTGCCCATTCGTCTTGCAGCGCCAATCGAAGCTCCGGAATCGTTACTGGTAGTAAGGTACGAGCTGACAAGCGTCTGCCTAGAAAATACCATACATGCTCGGTGGGATTGAGATCCGGAGATCGTGCCGGCCAATCCATACGTTCAATATCCTCACTCTCTAAGAGCTGTTCAGCAGCTGCTGTGCGATGACATGGTGCATTGTCGTCCATGAAAAGGAACTGCGGGTCCATAGCGCCTCTAAAAAGACGCACATATGGAAGAAGAATCACGTTACAATAACGGGTCCCGTTGACTGAACCTGCGTCGAAGATGTGAAGGTCTGTACGACTACCAAGCATGATGCCTCCCCAAACGAGAACACCGCCACCTCCATACCTGTCCCTTTCAATGATGTTCGAGGGATGATTGCGGCTTCCCCGCTCTCTCCAGATGAGTATGCGATGAGAATCGCTACTCAGACTGAATCTGCTCTCATCTGTAAAGAGTACTCGTCCCCATTCATTGTCTCTCCAATTCCGGTGTTCCCGGCACCACAGAGAACGCCTTCTCCGATGGGCAGGCGTTAGAGGTACACACCGTACAGGGCGTCGTGCAAAGAGACCACCACCGTGCAGTCTTCTGGCCACGGTAAAATGCGATATCGGTCGTCCAGTCGCCTGTGTCGTGTGTCTAGCGATTTCTCTCGCTGTCTGCCGCCTGTTTCTTCTGGCCTGTAAGGCAATATACCGGTCATCTGCGGGTGGGTTCCTCGTGGACGACCACTACTGAACCCCCGGATAGCTGTTCCTGTAGTTTGAAATTGTCTCCAAAGTCGTGAAACGATGATGTGAGCAATTCCGAACTCTGCAGCCACACTTGTCACACTGCGACCTTCCTCCAACTTCCCAATGATTCGACCTCGGGTAAAAGCATCCAGATGTCGTCTAACAGATTGATTATTCGCCATTTCTCGCTGAGGCAGCAACTCGGTGTGATTTTAACTGCTATACGGTGTGACATCTCTTTGCCAGAAATACTAATCTTACACCGACAACATGCTTTACTACTCAGACACTCCCCCATTACGTCTACCTGCATATCTGCGCATGTGCTACCGTACATCACCTCACTTATTCTCCTGATTGGTCTTTCTGTCCGCTCTGCCTCTTCGTTCAGCTGATATGCTAATTTTTCGACTTCGTCCTTAATTTTTGCACACCAGTGTATTACTTAATACGAGAAGAATTGTCAATTTTCAGCAACAGGATAAATTATAACAAAAATATTTTAATTAATTTATTTACGTTTCTAATTTTTTATAACATAACTTTTCTTTTCTGTTACTATTTTTCAATTTCTGGACAATAGTTACTTACAGCCATTATTACAACAACTAAAACTTTGAAAAGAATATTACTAAAAGCACCATTTAGGATATAAAATATTTATCTTCATTAAATAAGAAATTAAAATCTTGTAAAGAATAGTAAGAGTATTTTTTGGAATCTGTAAAAAACTATATTTTGTTTTGCATATCGAAATGCTTTGGTTTAGAAATATCTCTGAAATTTAATAGTTAAGTTTCTGTTAAAATTTAAATAGATCAGTAGACTTATAAACCAATTATTCTATGTTAATCACATTTAAACTAATCATTAAAGAATTGATCATGAGATAGTAAAAAACAAATTTTGTTTTTGTAGATTGAAATTTTAATGTAAATATTTATATAGATATAAATTTTTACTTTCATGTTTTGCTGTTATTCATATTGAACAAGACATTAATAAAAAATATGCAAATCGAACTGTCCATTTTATCAAAAAGAGTGTAGAATATTATAATATAATTAAAAATAGAGTGTAGAATATTATAATATAATTAAAAATAGAGTGTAGAACATTATTATATAGAGAGTTTTATATTTAAATTGTTTATCTTTCCATACTGTTTTCGAAAACAGAAACAGTTACAAAACTTTTTCTATTAGAATCAATTGACATTTCCTTCAAATAACAATGTAATATTTTTAAAAAAAAATTGAGATTTTACCTTAATTATGTAAATTAACGTAAATTTTAATAAACTGCATTAAAATATTTGCATAACTTTAATAAAATTCATAAAAATAAATTTTTAATTTGCTTATATCTGATACGAGGTTTATCAAAAAGGAATAATTAGGTATTTGAATAAATTTATAGACTTGGCAGATCTTCAAAAGTATTTCAATGAATCCTTTCTTTTCTTTTCTATACCTTCTCATATTTTATACGTATAAAAATTTATATTTTTTCTCTAATATTTTATTTCATTATTACTAACTGTATATTTTGTTAATTTTCTGTAAAATTTTTTACCGTAATGAGTGAGTTTTTCTTTTCTTCTTTTTAAAATATCGAATTCATAAAAGTACAGTTATATAATTTAATAAGGTAGATGAATATAAATTTTATATATATTTATGTTTCACTTACTTAATGTCAAGGTTTCCCAAATGGCATTACAAAGTCCCCATCCTCCTGCAATTACGTAAAAGACTGCTGCATCATCTTGAACAGGTGTCCATAGCCAAAGAACCATCAAGAGACCGGATTGGCACACGAGACCAGCGGCCATTATAATTGGTCGCTGAAAGTGTTGAGAAAAGAGGTGTACTCCAATAGAGCCAA
Source organism: Trichonephila clavata (assembly GCA_019973975.1). NCBI lineage: Eukaryota > Metazoa > Arthropoda > Arachnida > Araneae > Nephilidae > Trichonephila > Trichonephila clavata. The sequence continues at coordinate 20,053 of BMAO01032345.1, read as the reverse complement.
GTGTATGTGCTCCTCCTAGACACATCATGGTGAAACTTACTGATTGTAGTCCCAATGCACAACTTATGTAAGCCTAAAAGTAAACAAATAAATAATACGCAACATTTTAATAAGAACATAAAGTAAAATATCTTATTTCCTTTATTATAAATACCTATCGAAATATATTTTGAATTCTATAATCTTGTTTGTGATATTCTAAAATTTATGTATTACCACATTTTATACATTCATATAGTAAGACTATGCTATTTTACACCCATTTTTAAAAGCGAAGGACTGTCCGAAAGTAAGTTTCATCCTTTCTTTTTACGCACGGAAACTTTACTGACCCCCTCCCCCCCAAAAAAAAATTCCACCATGAAATCCTAAACTCTACATCTTGCACATTTTATATATTTATATAGTGGGACCGTGCTATTCTACATACACTTTTTAATACGAAGGACAACCCGAAAGTAAGTTTCATAATTCTTTTACACACTGAAACTTTATTGCAAAAAAAATGCATTATGACATTTTGAACTCTTTATTTTACACTATATTTCGATATATTCTCACCATCAACATCGAGTCATTTATTGCCGCTTGCAAAGCAGTTTGAAAAAACAACCCTATCACCTTGTGATACAACGAATTGTTGCATAGCCTTCTCCATTTCAGCATTGCTTTACAAGGACTTTTTCTTCACTGGGGAACTTCGATGCTTCTACGTCATTGTGGTACACCATGTCCTGTACTCTAGCAATGTTGTTTGTATTTGTGAAAACTGTGGGACGCTCATTTTAACCTTCATCCTCTACGTTCTGGCTTTTTTCATTGAACATTCAACACCAGTGACCTACCATTTGACGAGACATGACATCTTCACCATGCACGTTCATGGAAACGGACATCCTAATCCCATTGTCCATTCATACCGGATCACTTCCAATGACGACTTTTTTTTCAGCATACGTTTCTCTGATATTGTGATTGATATTCAAATTACCTCAGACATGCCTTCCTACTGCTACTCTCTCTTTTTTGGTGCTTTGCGTATTCGTCATTCTTTCGATGACGACAGCTCTGAATGTAATCTCTTATGGTCATTGTTCATTTCACCTCACCTTTCGGAGAAAAAAACAAAACAAAAACCTACTTTTGGAACATTCTTCGTGTAAAAGACCAAACTTAAAATGCAAGGAAAATGATAATGTATTTAAATGTTCTCAAAGTTTAATATTTAACAGTATCAAGTATATTTATAAAATATAGAAACTAGAGCATTTATATTTCATATTGTTTTGCTGTCTTAATCTCTAACATCGTATTTATTTGAGAAAGAAACGAATTCAGTATCCTTTTTGAGAATATCTTCAATGTTATTTTTTCGACATTTCAGGGGCTTCTTTATACATATTCGTGGTTATAATTATCGCTTCCACTATCGGAATATCGAACTCAGATAATACCAAAATAATTCCTAGAACAGACCCAATTAGAATCTGAATATTAAAATAAGTCATCTTCCAACTGTTGTAAGTGTTCTTCATTAATTACACTCGAAGAATTTCAACTCAGAATCACTTATTTACGCTTTATAAACAGACGTATAACTTAATTAGCTTAGTTGAGAGAAAAAATAAAATTTTGATTTTCAGAAAATTCTAGCAATTTTTCTTTTTGTTTGTGCATCCATTCGGGTATCTCACTGTTTTTATTACTATATTTTTGTAGTAGATAATAGTTATAATTACTTAATATCTCCATTCTTCTTCTTAAAAATATTTATGTCATTTGCTCATTACCCATTTTTCATTAATGTATTTTTCACGACCTAATAGAGTCGAAAGATGCTTGTGTCAAAGTTTAAAGAATTTCTAACATGAAGCTTGCATAAACGGCAATTTTAAGACCTTATTAAGTAGCTAGTATAGATTAATTTCCCACTTCATTTGTGAAAAATTCAATATCTTTAAAAATTTCTAGAAAAAGAATGTTAAATGTTGTTAAATATTTAAAAACAAAAAAAACTTTGAAATTGAAAAAAAAAAATTTGAAATATATCCTGCAAATAATAACCGGGCTAAAATTGAATTAAAAAAATTACTTGGTATTGAATGAAAAAAGAATGTAAGAATGGTTTTAAGAAGTTCAAAGTGCAGTTTTGAAAAGTTTGTATATTCGAAGATTTTCCCAACAGTATGATTGAAACAAGAATACATAAGTTAAATACTTTTATGCGTTTTTTTCTTTACTTTTGTAAAAATAGGATGAACATAATAGATGCTTCCGCGTAATGACCTATAAGTTCAACCATTTTTAGTTAAATTGGTAATTTATTTGAAAATTCTAAACATTAAGTTCTAGAGATACTACTACGTTTCACTTATTTTAATGTAATTTTAGGACGTATCACTATCAATATTTGATTTAAAAATCAGCAATACAAAATAAATTTTATCGAGCATCTGTAGCTCGGTAAAAAATATATTAGTGTTATAAATGTATGCATGGGTGTGTGAGCTTTAATGTGTATGACTTTTCTGCATATCATGGGAAAAGATGCGTAAATATTTGTTTAACCAGTTGTTTCATTTGCTCAAATGTGCTAAAGAACTGTGCAAATCAAAAAACAAGTTATAAAAAAGTAAATGAATTTATCTCTACATATTTATTGACATTTGGGAAATTTACCAAGTTCATAAGAATTCAATGATTTGAAATCGAGTCATAAGAATTCAAAATGCACTACTGACCATCTAAAAATGAAAAATTAGAGCTATCGAAACTAAATTTATAAGGAAAATAAAACAAAATACGAGGATGAAATGATTGAAATAACTGCCAAATTTAACTTGCAAAAAAAAATCATGAATAGTATTTTTGGCAATAACCGTGTGCTACATGCAATCTCTAACATTGTATTGTTAAAATTTTGCAGCAGGCAAACTCTGTGAATACAAGGAACAACTATAAACTCCAAAAATTCAGAGTCGTGTTTGTGGATTTTGTGTGCATCGGCAATGTATATTAGGAGGTAGGGTAGGGGTATTAAAACCCAATAGGTCTTCGAACAGTATGGAAAATACACACTGAAAATATTATGCAACATCTCGCCATGGTACCACAAGAATCGGACACAGTTGGTTCATATCTGGTGTTCAATACATTTTTATAGTTGCATACGACACTGTAGTGTTTAATCAAAGGTATCCTCAACAATTAACGCTTTACTGAAATTTTCCGCTGCTGCAGACGACATCCAGTGATAAGCTGACAAAGATTTTTATTCAACAAGTAATATATAATATTTTTTTTTTTTTTTTTTTTTTTTTTTTTTTTTTTTTTTTTTTTTTTTAAAGTCTATCTCCTACTTAGGCTCAACAAAGAATAAATTTTATTTTGGTTAACATATTTTATCAAATAATTATAATTGATATACATATGACAGAATCACAGCATTGAGTGGCAGAACATCTTTTAAATTAAGGTTAAAAACTTTTTAACCACATTAAATTTGTAATTACATTTTTTTATAAAAGTTGGATATAATAGGTAAGAATTTATCTTAAAACCAGGGTAAAAGGAATGTTGACGTCTAACTAGCATATGATCATTCAGGTGAAAAATCTTCATCACAATTTAAAAAAAAAAGCTTTTTTTCCAATGGCGCTGCCATCTAGAGGAATAATATCAACTGAAATATATCTCTTAAACTATTATTAATCAGTTAAATTTAATTAATGAATTAATATTTGAGAAAAACTGTATTAACATCAAGTGTTATCCACTACAAGTTTAAAAAATGTATTTGAACTTGAGGGAATGAATAAAAAAGTATTTTGTTAACGATTGAAAATTTGAACAAGATATATAAATAAATATATATAGGGAGAGAGTATGAACTAATAGTAGGAATTGAAAAATACATGAACTCTTGGGTAATGTTTTTTGAGAAGGCAATGCTGTCTATTATTACTATTAGCGAAATATTCCTGTCCTCAAGCTGGATGGTGTGACGAGGCGAGTGCAATCTGTTCCATTGGCTGATCTTCCTTTTCTGCTCCCATATATTACTTATTTGCATCACTGTGGCTTGATTTCGTCCAATACAATCAACGATTTCTTGGAAGAATAATCTGCAATCTGTAAAAGCCACACACACAAAAAATTCTTTCTACGCCAAACTCAGAAACTGATCAGAGTGATTTTCCCATTTTTCGAGGAGGCATACTGAAGTGATGGGAAAATACAATGTTACTGAAAAAAAACCGCTTTCTGTTCTCTCTATACAAGACGCTTGTAGGTGGTGTATTTGAGCACATTTTTTGGAGATGTCACTATCTCCAATTCTCTAAAAGGGTGTGATGTTTCCTTTTTGTTTTTTACTGTTATTTTTCAAAACAGGTAACATGTTACTGTAATTAGTGTTTTTTTACATGAAATGTAAAATAACAACAAAATTGATAAAACAACAATCACTGAAAGAAAGTTTCCTCAGAATTTGTCAAATAGTTTTTTTAAAACAGTTTTCCATTTCATTTGCTGAAATTCTTTTTTTTTGTGTTAATAATCGTAATTACATTTTCTCTTGTTTATTAGAATAAAGTTGGTAAAATCCTTGAAAGTTTTTCCTGAATATTTTCTACAGACAAGAAATGTTAATTTAGTATTTTTTCATATTAGTGGAGAGAAAACAAAGAACAACAGGTGCCTTACATTAAATTGTTACAATAATTAAGTGTAAATTTTTGATTAAGTTTCTACACAAAAAAATTGTCAGTCTTTCAATGAAAGTTCTCAATGAAAAACTAATTTTAAGTGAAATTTATTATACTGTTTTTATTTACTTTTCTAATTTATTTTTCGGCTTTATATTTTGTTGTAATTTGCTGTGTTACCACTTAATAAACCGTTACTGAAAGATAAAATACGTGAAATTAATTTAAAATGTTATTTTCTTTTTAACGTTAATTGTGTAACGCTAGATTGAAAGTGAGAATACAGACTTTAAGTCAATACTGCTGTTTCCTTCATTGTTTAATCTCAATTAGCAATGAATTTATTGTTAAATTAACAATGTTTCTCTTTTTATTGAATTAAATTGTGTACAATTAGCAATTCCATTTTTCTACCCCTAAAAAGAGATAGCGATGGATAAAGAGATAAAAAATGGAATATTTATAGTTAAATTAAATACTAAGATCATCGCGATTTCAAATAATATGAAGGCACAAAATTCGAATTCTAGATATAATGTATTAATTTCCCGCATGCATTTAAAATGATGTAAAAATTTTAAATAATGCAGGACTTTGTAATTAATTTTGAAAATCTCAGCATTCTCCCACTAGAAAATGCTCCAATTCTCTTTGTAATCTCTCAATAATTACTTGTTGAAAATCCATTCTTTCTAATTAATTGTTAAAATTTACTCAATGATTTACTTGGGATAATTCTAGTAAGAACTTTAATTAAAAATATTATAACAGGGACTCTGAAATCGAATTGAAATATCATTATCTTTGAAAAGTTCACGGCAAAAGAAATCTCTGAATTCTATTATTGGGAATAAAAAAATATATCTTTTGAGTCTAAATTGTTGAACCATGAGATTAGTTCGATCCAATTAAATTAAAAATTTTAAATAACGTTTTAGTGGAGACTAAATTAATTAAAGTTTACTCTCCGAAAGTTTAAATTCACAATTAAATGAAGTATTTAAAATGTGAATAAAAGACGTAATTTGGAATTACAATAGAAAATATATTTCAGTGTTAATAGTTTATGGAGAAACTTTAATTCGAGAAATTTGACAGTAAAATATTTTTTCGAATAAAAATTAGAAAACAATTATAATTTAAACTATAAATAACTTTATTATAAGAAAACCTATGAACATTCAGATATGGCTTAAAATGTAAGAATTTAAGTGTTAGTTACATTCTTAGAGTAATGAATAAATTATTAATTCCTAAGAATTTTAGCTTTATGGATAAAACATATGATTATCTTTAAGAAAGCTTATTATGTATGCAAAAAACAAATAAAAGTATTTTTTTGTAAGATTGGAACTGGTTCTCTTCACGTCTTTTAAACATCTTCAAGGGGAAAAAAATCTTTTCACGCATTGTTTGATTTTTAAAAAACTCTTTCCGTGAGAAGGAATTGTCCCGCATACAAATGATTCTATTCGAAGTGAAGTGAAATGAATTCGGGAAGATGTTGATAGCGAAATCTTAGAAGATAGTGGTAATTTAAATTTATTTGTGACAGCTACTTTGCGGAATATCTACGTGTCTTGGCTCACATAAGATCTATAGTCTAAAATAATTGTCAGTATCTTTACAAGTATTTGAATCTAGCGCGTCTGTTTAACTTTACCACTTAAGATACATAACATTTATTATTTCTAATTATGAACTAGCACCCATTTTGAATAAAGCAGACTATATTTAAATTAGAGTAAATAAAAGTTGTTGATTTTACAATTTATTTCCTTCTGTTACCTCTAATACTAACGCTAACGGAGGCTATATAAGAAAATACAATTTTTTAAAATTTTATTTATATGAAACTCAGAATGTAGAAATGATTCAATCTAAAAAAAGTCATGCTTTTCCAATCAAATTAAAAATGATTTTAAATAAAGGAGTTACGTAATTATTTACAATTAAGAAAAGATAAAGTAAATTTACTTACTCGGGTAAAATCTCCAAATATAAAAGCTTGCTCGATTCCAATAAAAACAAGCATTGGCAAAGCCAGACGTACATTCTTGTCTATCAAAATAAGTCTTATTTGACGCATGGTCTGATAAAACAGTGATCTTTCCATTGGATCTTGTTCCAAAAGAACTTCCACCTTTTCCAGAAAAATGATAACGATAAAAAAACCAATAACAATACTTGGTGTAAAGACGTAGATAAACAATTTTGTCGTATTTGGTGATATAATGGGGAAAGATGAGACCACATCATCCGTGTCTATCTCCGTAGGATAAATACCATTTGTGCACAGTCTTTCATAACATACTTCCGTGCGTTGAACCATCGTTACAGCTCCTTCTGTAGAATTAGAAAATGATAAATCACCAGCATCTGTGGTCCCAGAATATTCCATAATTATCGTGGCCACCAAGTGTCCCCAGAAGTAACAAGATTTCACCGTCAGAAAAAATATTCTTAAATAGCGTTGCTGAATTTTATTCCGCATGGCTTGAGTCACGTATGAGAGTCTGGATATGTTTCGACTGAGATATGATTTCTGAACTCTAATCGTTGGCCCCAAACACAGTCCGAGAAAAATGGCACATGCAATTAATGCTGCGGGATGGTAGAAGTGGAACACAAGAACGTATAACGATTCCATTAAAGAAACTGCAAGAAAGGTCCAGTTAAGTCCAATTTTCTGGTCAACTATAGGTCCCAGCAGACTGGAGATTGTTGCAAAAAAGTATAAGATGCTTAAAGAATGCAACCCTGTTAATGGAAATAAAGAGCTTTGAAGAGTTTGCAATGCCGAAAATCCACTGAAACAGAGTATGATGGCAATACCAAGAATAACACAGTTCTTCATCACCTTTTTTTCGATCTGAATCGATCCGATAGTCTCTGAAAAAAAGTCATTGTATGCATTAATCATGCCTTATCATAACTTACATATATACATTGTGACTAAACAAGAATAAAGCCAAAATTATTCAAAGTGTTAGACATAATGCCCGAACTATTTTACATTTATTCAGACCAAAGCTCTTACACACACTAGATATACAGAACACAAAAACATAGAAGGGATACATGTATATATTTAAAATTACAAGTGGTAAGATTAAGATTATTATGATGTAATAACTTGAACTGTAAGCCTCATCTCGCTTCCCCCTAAAAGCTCATACTTCATTCCAAGACAATAAAGCTGAAAGGAGTAATAAAAACAAATAAAAAATATACACGCATGCAAGTAAATTTTACTAATGTGCATGCATGAATGTTTTACACGCATGCATATATATATATAATATATATATTAAAAATACATGCATTCATGAACCAAAGAAAAAGAGATAAATATTTTTACTTAAGTCTCTTACAGAAAGAATTTTATTTTGACTCATAAAATTCCCGTAGAAGTAATTCTTTTTACAAATCATACTTCCTCTGTCTCACTGTAATAGTAGCAAGGAAATATTTAAACAGGAATTATTAGCAAGCGCAAAATAGCGAAGCCTTTAATTAAAACTATTTCTCAATGGCATTTGTTATTTATTTTGACATATTTTAGGTTATAACCTCATTATTACGAATCAAAATCTTTTTATAATTTTTTTTCCGATCGAAATTGTTTTACTTCAGACGAATGGTAACCAATTGCGAAAGTAAGATTATAAAAAAAAGAAGAAGAGTTTTCAAATAAAGATCTCTATCTAATCCAATGCAGTCACTACATCAAGCTTCGTCCAATAATATCGACGAATTGATAGAAACAGTAAGCAGCCTTTAATAATATTTCTCCCGAAATACTGGATAATACGTTTCTGTCACTTCAATAAGTTATGCTGGAAGCACAATGAATCCAATAATTTTGTCTCCAATAATTAAAATTATGGCTCTAATAATTTTAAACTCATGCATATAGGGAAAACAAAGCTTCGTAGTCAAAGGATCCAAGATATAAGTTTATAAAATGCAGTAGTCAAAAGCAATAATATAATTTTTTTTATTTGTATTAACATGCACTGATGGCGTATTCTAATGTACACAAAAATAGTTGCTTAACAAAAGAATATGACGGATAAAGTAGAGTCCTAAATTTTATAAGGGCATGGAATATAATTAAATAAAGCAGTGAACTGACTTATTTAAACTTAAATTTATTTACTGATAATACGCATACAAATTTCTCTTTTTTAACATTAAAGAAGTAACAAGGAAAAAAAACTGTTACCTAATTTTGTTTTTTTAATCCAATCTTGTTATAAAATTTATTAATTTTATATTTTTGCAATTTTTGATTAAGGTAGTTTTATCCGATTTTTGCATTAAAAATCGAAAAAACTAATTTTTCACGTTTTACATTATTTGGACTAATACATAACATACATACCATTTTAATTTATAGATGGCACTTCCATAATTAAATATGGCGCTAACTTCAGAATATTAGTCCGAACGATGCAGTATGAATGATAATCTTTACAGCATAAAATAAGTATCGAAATCCATTTAATTTAGAAGATATGTTTCGATAAATAATATGAAAATTCATAAAAGGAAATAAAGTTCAACTGCCTTTGCAGTGTATTGATAAATAAGTATAATCTTAATATTCTGATGATTGATCAAGAAGCTTTATAAAAATGTAGTTACTTAAGACTTGAAAACCATCTTTATTTCTTAGACAGTTTGGAGTGAGTGAGTGAATATTAACGTCGCACTGTTCAGCTACTCGAGGGCTTTTGGTGACAGACAGTATCAGTTTGGAAGTGAGGTATTTTTTAAAAATTGGTTTTTCATTTATACATGCAGTGTAGTGAATATTATAGTTTAGTAAATCTCAATATATTGAAAATAGTTTTTATCTCTTTAATATATTATTATTAACAATACGTTTTTATTCAACACACACACATACGCGAAAAAAAGTAAATGAATTAGAATTAGTATTTATGTGAGGCCAATTTGCTACTACCATATTGAAAAGATATTTTTTTGCATAATTTAGCTCGTAGTATTATAAAAATTACAATGAAAGCTGCACATGAATGATAATTACATACGTTTTGATTCACAGAGAAAATAGAATTATTTTATTATTACAATAAATATTGAACTTCATCTTGATATGTTGATAAAAAACATTCTTAGAGTATCTACATTTTGTCTTGTATTTGTTTAATCAAAAAGAAAAAAAAACTGAATGAGAAATTATTAAGATTGAGATAAGTTTTACACCAATTAATATGAATCTTTTTCTTTAAATTTGTTCGTTAAGTAGAAAATGCGAAATCTGCAATGTAACTTGAAGTGCCTTAACGCATTATAATTTTTTAATTACATGGTAAAATAGATACTTTCACTCAGTTTAATATATTTACACTTTATTTTGACTTATTCCATTTAAAGCAAGTTAAGCGATGAGTGAATTTCAAGTGCAAGTCAAACGAATTGTATTTTTAAGTATTTGATTTGCAAATAATATCTCCTGGAAGATTAGTTTTTAATGTCAACTAATTTTCTAAAGAACATATTGATGCGTAAAACTGTATTTTTATGAATAATTAAGTTTTTTTATTACATATCTTAGTATTTTTTATTATATTATACGAATATTTAGTTTTTAATTTAGCCCACTACAAAGAATATCACTAAAAACTTTGTATTCAATTAACTTTTTTTTGTCGATATAACTCAAAAGAAAAATCATCAAACGTTTTTTTGAATTTTTATTTGATAAAAAATATGATCACATATTTTCATTTATTCACAATTAAATTTAAGCTGTCTGATACTTTTTTAAAAATAAAAAGCTCCTACGAAAAGAACAAACGAAATATATAATTAGAAAAGGGAATATTTAAGATGTACTTTAATTCATTCAACGAGATCGTAATGATTTAGTGCAGTGGTTCCCAAACTTAATATGCCCATGGACTCTTTTTTTGTACCAAAAACTAGACCATGGATCCCCAAGCGAAATAACTCTTTCGTTGCATAATAGAAAGATTATAAATTTAATTTTGATACCCTAAATGGTAAATGTTGACGTAAAAATAAAGTATATATAAAATCATTGAGGTATCAGGAGTAGTATTGATTCAAATTATAACATTTCAATTAAAATATAAAAACAAATTTTTTCTAGATGAGATAGGTGAACCAATATAATGGTAATTTTTATAACAATACAAAGAATAATACTGCTTTCTGCTTAAAACTAAGAAAAATTTGTTGCTATCACTTTACATATTGGGATCATGCACAAAACAAAACAAAACTGTTAATTAAATGCACGACTCTTTTATACTGTCATATTTTAGACAAGTTATTGCATGTAGTGGCGAGATTTCTATTTTAACTTGCTTAGACAGTAGCACCCACGATCGGCCTGATTTCCACTGTACAAAGCTTGTCATTAATTGGACTTTATGTGTAACTATCTAATAATTTTGTTTTAAATTTTTAATTTTCCCTAAATTTTTTATAACGTAAAAACCAATACTGATTTATTTTAGCTTTCACAATAATGCAGATATATACTGGGTAATTCATAAAGAAGTACACACTTTTCTGATGCTGTAAAACAGTGACAGTCAAAGACACGCACCGCCTCAGCAAACCGTAGGGTAGATGTACCCTTAAAGTTTGTGTCTCGCCCATAATCGAAGTGACACAGGCAATAGCCATAGTGCAATACGTGAGAGGACCCCGAAAGATAGATGTGTTATTTTCAGTGTCTCGATATAAAGTGTCAGTGTTCAGCTCCTTTTTTTGATATGAGCAAACTGTCAAAGGAGCAACCTTTTTGGATATGTTGTTTTTCGTTGATGCCACAATTGACAATTTCATTTTCTAATTGGATGGGGTGCCACTACACTAATTAACCAACGTACAAGATAAACTCGACGAACATCTCCCTCACCTAAGGATTGGCCGAGCCACTAGCTACAGCATACCACTCACCTAATGGGCACCCAGAAGTCCAGACTTAACGCCTTGTAATTTCTTCTGGAGGGTGTACGTAAGAGACAAGGCATTCCACCCTCCTCTTTCAGTTGATTTATCGGAGCTGGAACAGCGCGCCAAGCACAATTGTTGAACATTATTCAAATACCTTTACTCGCGTTTGGGCGGAAATGAATTGCTGGCTCGATGTGTCTCGTGTGACTTAGCGTTTACACGTAGAACATTTGTGACTGTCTCAAACAAAACTTAAGATAATCCCTTACAATTCTGTTGCAGGTAACATATAATATCTTACATTGTTCTAGATTTATAGGGGATTGAAACTGTATACTTATTTATGAATCATCCTGTATTAAACCTTTCATGGACCCTCTAACGTTATAAATGTTCCCCTGAATTAATTTTTATTTTTCATGGATCCTATTAGCAGTTACAAGATCATCAAGGGGTCTGTAGAAAGCACTGGGAACCTATGATTTAGTGAGACTGGCTGGATGAAATGTGTTAACATCGATTTAAACAAGAAATATTGATGATAAGCTTGTCATACCTTGCTCTGTCAAATAACGAATATATAATACCTTAGTATTATAACTACTTATTTTTCCAACGAGAATATGCCATTATCTTTTGAACCTTATACCACTAACATCAGATGTCTTAATCAGCCTAACATTAAACGGTTTATCTGATCGTGATAGCGTGGCCGTGGTAGCCAAGTGGTCTATGCATCAAATCATGGCTAGCGTGTCATGAGTTCGAACCCAGTACCACTAAAGACCCGCCATGTAGGGGAGCGATGCACGTTAAATCTGTCGAGAGCTCAAACGTCCTCCCGTTGGTGTGGTGTGGTAGTTAGGAGAGGGGGGTGCCAGGTCAGGTGTCGTCCGCGTCACTTGACCATGGTTCAAAATTACGCGAACCATCGCCAAAAGCCCTGATGTAGCTAAACAGTGCGACGCTAATATTCACTCACTCACTCACTCTGACCGTAAAAGCCTAGTGGTCAAGGTCACAGACTTATGTCAACCGGTCATGAGTACCCTTGATGACCTGACGTGAAGAGGGGGCCTAGTCGCGTTAAATAAGTTGAGGCTCAAACATCCTCCCATTGGTATGGAAGTTAAGAGTAGGGGGAGCCAGCTCAGATGTCGTTCTCATCATTGGACCAAGGTTCAAAATTACAAGGTCCGTCGCCAATAAGCCTCGTGTGCAGCTTTATTGTACGACGTAAATATAACTCTCTTTCTAAGTGTTTTGTGGTTTTTTTTAATTATAGACTGAAATACAATCCAATTATTAGAATTTTACATGAGTGAGTGAGTGAATATTAACGTCACATGTCTTAGGGCTTTGGGCGACGGTCCGCGTAATTTCGACCCATGGTCAAGTGACGCAGACGACACCTGAGCTGGCACTCCCCTCTCCTAACTACCACACCACACCAACGGGAGGACGTTTGAGCTCTAGACAGATGTAACGTGCATCGCTCCCCTACACGGCGGGTCTTTTGTGGTACTGGGATTGAACTCATGATACACTAGCCATGATCCGATGCCTAGACCACTTGGCTACCGCGGCAGATTTGAATTTTAGAATTTTACATTGGATACTCATAAATCAACATTAAAAAAATAATTTTTTTTGTCAAAAAAAATAATGATCAGTAAATATTCATATATTTATGTAAATCTCAGTCTTATTTAGTTTTATCCATCGAATTAAAAGTATATTCTATAATAATATTTATGATTTACATTTAAGATTAATAATTACGATAAATATTTATGATAACAATTTAAAAAAACCGGGATTCCTTTACCTTTTTACAGCTAAAAAGGCGGTTATTCATCTAAGTAATTAAGTTATAATACATACTATATTAAATGACTTTAATTATTCCTAAAAGAATTAAAAAAGTTGAGAGGGCTATTATATTTTTTGTTATTCATAAAAGAAAAATGGTAAAAATAGAAGAATGAGTAAAAAGCCCGTAGAACAAAATATTCCGTAAAAAAAACTTTTGAACATTCTTATGATAAAGCAAAAATCAATTTTTGATATCAAGGCTTAAGAATTTGGAGAAAAAAGTTTTTCAGCAGAAATTCTTCGGAGAAAATGAACTGCTTTCAATTCAAGGAGAAACTTAGTGCCGTTTGTTTATGGAAAATAGTTTCGAATACTTTCACAGTACATTCAAAATGGGAAATTACTGAACGTAGCATTTATTTAAAGCGTGCCAAAATACGTTATTTTTCGTTAAGAAACAAGCTATTTTAAAAATTTTTAGCTCTTTTTTTAGAAAAGAATATCCTTTCCACCTTAAACCTTTTGGTGAAAAGAAATCTTAAAATCGGTAGTCGTTTTAGCATACAGAACATATATAATAAAATAAATAATTTAAATTAATTTTTTTATAATTATATATTATTTTATTAAATAAAATAACCTATCAATAACTCTTACATTTCATCAAGATATTTTTTTTATACGCAGCATTGAAATTTATTTAGTCCACATTTATGTAATGGGAAAATTCATCAATAAAGAACAAATTTAAAAATAAAACGGAAATCTTTTGAAAAAAAAAATACATAGAGGCAAAATATTTTGGTAGTGGAGAGATTTTATTTGGAGGAATATTTGTAGAGATTTATATAAGCGGCAAGTATTTAAAAAAAGATTTTATCGTGTATAGTTATCAATTTAAAGCTCTAAGATAAAAGAAGGTTCAGTCTTTCAAATTTTATATTTCTTAAATAATTCTTTTACCAGCTATCAATTTGAGGGTTGAATTTACCTGTCACTGAAATGTTAATAAAAACCAATTATTTCTCTATGATATATATATAAGCTTGTAAATGGGATGAATTAGAGTTTGTTTTATATGTTAAAGCATAGGTTCTCAACGTGGGCGATAACGCCTCCTTGTGGGCGTTTGTGGCTTTCAGGGGGGCAGTAAAAGATCCAGAGAAATTAGGAGGCGTTGAGATGGCACGGAGGGACTTAGGAAGATTAAACCAAATATAATCTAAAAAAATGATTATGTACTGATAAAAGTAAACTTTAATATCGTTTGCCTTATGTTCATTGTATATATTTAAATCATTTCTATATCACATGAACGAAAATTCACATATTTCGGTAGTTCGGGAAGTTGATAAAAATTTAAAGATTGCATTACATTCAGACCTACATTAAATTGAATTATATAGTGCATTTTTTTTAAAATTTCTGTAGTACACATGTTGTCTTTATCTGTGAGCAGTAGGAAAAATGGTTTGCCCACTGCATTCCTTTACGAATATTATCTAAGAAATATAATTAAATGTGTTAACCAGGAATTAACGTGATTCTTTAAAAGCTGAAACTGTCGTTTTAAATTTATTTTGAAAGCAATAGTTTATTATGAATTACTTCGTATCATCAAAACCTCCGCCTGTCATTATAACAGATAAGCTAAAACTTTTATTTTACTCCTTTAAATGAAGAAAAAATTCTCAGTAGCGTTTCAATTCCAGCAATATCCTATCTATATATAAGTACTACTATATAATTTTAGACATTTACATATATTTGTGACAATAGCTATTTCAAATTCGGAAATAAAAAAAATGGGGACTTTAGAAAAAAACTAAATTAAAAAATATATTCTACAAATAATAGGATATTTTTTGAAACTTAACTCCTGTTTTCACCATTTGTTATATGCACTCTTATTTCTCTAGAGTGGGAGGGGGGGTATCGAAAAATTCCATAAAAAAGGGGCGGTATCGAAATATTTACTAGAAAAGGGGGCGCCATTTCAAAAAAGGCTGGAAACCTATGTGTTAAAGTATTACGTATGATACATTTAAGTTAGCACATAAGTTAATTTTTTTCTTCATATATACAAATTAAAATAACTGCACACATTTTATTGTATTTTTGAGGAGGTATAAAGAAGTATTTTTTTTGCACCTCACTTAGGTACATATTTTCTTAATATTTTCAGAATTAAGGTATCTTTGATACAAAAAAAAATTAAAGTATTATAAAATAACTAAAATGAATAAAATATTTTTTATGAACAATGTGAGGAATAGAACTGTGCTAATACGTATATGTTAAAAAACACAAATACTAACTAAAATAATAATATATAATAATTAAATAAATAAGATTCTACCCCATCGCCATTGTACCTATACATATAAAGATAGAAATATTTCTTAGTCAATAAGTGAGATTCAAATTAAACTAATTTTTTAAAATTGGGAATATGGGTTATTTTTAAGGCTAATTGTACCAATACTTGATATGTTACCGTTCATAATGTAATCAATAGAATTCGGCAGTTTTCCATTAAAATATTTATTTTGTAACAATTACTTTGAGTTTCACTTGGAAATGTTTCGAAAATGAGATTATAATTCTTCAGCAAGCAGAAATGATCCAATTAGTTTAATTAAGTATTTTTAATTCATGGTGTCTTACTCGTCTTTCTCTAAATATTGAACGTATTTTTAATGTATTTATCATCTATATCCTGAAGCTAATCAGGATTTACTTCAAAATTTATTTGGCACACATTCATGTGTTGAAAATAGAAATTTACCTAAAATAACATTTGCATTTCATTTGTGATAGTATTTTTTCTGATTTAGCTATTAGATTTGTTCCATACCTCCGAAATCAAGAAAAAGTTACACGTATTCATATGTTGGGGGCATTCAAATTATTTTCTACAGAAGCAATTAATCTGAAAAGAACCATGAAACAATTTTTGTTCAAATGATTTAAAAACTGATAAAAAGGAAGTTAAAGCTAATAATTTTTTTTACGAGAATACTTTTTTCTAAGAGAGAAATTAAAGGGCTTTCATCTTATATTAACATAAAAACCTTTAATTTCTTTTTGCTTTAGAAATTTTGAATTTTCAAAAATATGCGGGATATTTATATAGTACGTTTTTCCTAATGTAATACTTTTAAAGGAATATATATTTTTCTTTTTTTAAACAGTTGTTGCAAGGTGATATGATTGGATGCCTTCCTTTTTATGAAAAAAAAAGTGACGAATGCTTAAAAAGTAATTGCTCAAATTTAGTTGGAAAATTCCTGAAGTAAAGTGAGGAAGAGTAAAATAAGACGGTATAAACAGTTTTTTAAATCAGAATTTTACAACAGCTTATTTGCTCAACTATACTGAACTCCTTATTAATTAGCTGTTTAAATTGCTTGTTTATGAGAGAAGAACCAATATATATCACGTTTTGGATGAGACTAATTCAAAATATCATATTTACAAATAGCATAACGATTAAAATATTTTCTTTTTAAAGCAATTACACCATTTCAGTATGTTTTAGGCCTAACATTAAATTTATTGCACAAATTATAAACTAATGATTAAATTATAAAATAAAATTTTTCATTATTAAATTAAAAAAATTCTTTCTAGAATGTTCTTACCTAAATATTATACACTTTTAATAAGCGCTTAGGAATATTAACCCCTTTCAGGCTCAATTTATTTCTGGATTATGGATAAAAAAAGTGTCATTTTTTTGTACATGTTTTCAAACAAACACATCTTTTTAAACTCAATAGCACTATTTCATACAAAATTGTAAATATTAATGTAAAAAAATCTATTTAAATGAATGAGTAATTTACCTGTAAAGTTGGCTTTTTGTATGGTAGAAATCATCAGACTTTGAAGTCAATTCCATAACTATAAATATAAAGCTTAACACCTAGCTTTTATTTGAATTGCAAATTTTATTTACAGCTTTTGCATTTACATAAATGATTATGAAATTATAAATCAAAATTTGATCGTGTATGATAAATTCGAAAGCGGTACTGCTCATAACCCAACATTGCAACTTGGACAGTAAAATCTTGTTTTTCTTCTTCTCTTTAGTCTCTATCTCCTTTACTGTCTGTCTTGTCGGATTAGCTTTCTTCTCTATTGGCGGAATGTAGTCAATAAAGTGTCTTTCAGAAAAGCGTGAAGGAGGGTGCTCAACAAAAGGACCTCCTCTTGTTGCACAAAATTCCCCCGAATCGTACTTTTAGATTATTCGAAACCATAAAAAGCACATGGGAAATAATTCTGGAAAGACCGATTGCATAGTGTAAATTTTGACTGTGACCGAACTACGCTCGGTATAAGCCAGGATGGTAAGCTGGGAAGGAGTTAATATACTCGTATTTGGAAAAGTACAAGGCTTATTGCTACACAAAATACATTTTTTGTGTTATATTTACACTTTAAATATTCTTAGAACTTTGTGTATCTCCTACACATAAAACAAATATTAGTTATGTTTAGCCTACATTTTGTGCATGTACTGTTTGGTAAGCTATATGTATTGTTAAGGGGACATGGTATGATTTAAGCAAAAAATTTTAATTTACAGATTTTCAAAATATTTTTGGTTTCCTCCTATGTGTATATACTATGTAAAACAGGCTTTGTGCTCAAAATTTCATAATAAGCTAGCCATTGTTTTAAGGAAGAAACTTAAAATTTGTGAAGTGATTTTAAAATGCTACTCCTCCTACAAAAATTTACGTACACGCATGAAATTTGATTTACAAGCACGTCAAACTATGTATAAAAAAAGTTGGTATGGGTTTTGGGATAACATGATTGGTATGTGCACAATGCTTCTTTTTATGAATGCTTATTGAAAATTCTTTAAAAAAAGTACAAATTCTGAGTTAAATTATTTTAAAAAAAATAAGTATTGCTTTGATTTAAAAATGCATTCCAACTTTTGTTTCACGTACTATTGGCAATAGGTAAAAAAAAGTAAAGCAATAGGCCAAATAGAAAAAAAAAAGCCTTAGCATTTTAAATGAAGTTATTTTATCGTTCTGGATTTGCCATTAGGATGTGAATAAAAACACGAAAGTAAAAACTATCATAATTCTGTGTTTTTAAGTTTAAAGATTACAAATTTTAGGAGGTTATAGAAAAAGTATATAAAGAATAATTTAGTCTAAGAAAATTAGATTTGATTTTTTGACTGATTTTTGTCAATTGAATCGTACTGTGTCCCCTTAAAATTCATATAATGAAAGAAAAGAAGAATCAGCACGTTTGATTTGAGGAAAAAGGGTGTGCTTACAAATGTTAAATTTCTAACGCATGTAAAGAAAGAATCGAAAAGGATGAAAATGAAAGGAATTTTTTTTTGTTCTCAAGATAAAAAAAAATTTCCTGGAAAAAATAAAAGAAAATAAAGGTATTTCGAAGGAATTTCTTCCCAGATGAGAGGGGTGAATAATGTTGTTCTTTTTAAA
This sequence comes from Trichonephila clavata, assembly GCA_019973975.1. NCBI lineage: Eukaryota > Metazoa > Arthropoda > Arachnida > Araneae > Nephilidae > Trichonephila > Trichonephila clavata. The sequence goes on along the minus strand of BMAO01032345.1, from coordinate 1,086 downwards.
TTTTTTCATGGTATGGAATGCAGAAGAATAAAATTATTGGAAAATTTATTCTTGGAATAAAGTCCCGAATGTTGACAAATCCGCGGAATGCAATTCTGTATGCCAGTATCAGCAAATACCTTTAAGAAAATGGCTTTTCAGAATTCAGCTCCTAAATCTACGTTCTTTCTTTGAAAATAAAAATGCATGAGATCTCTCTCTCTCTCTTCAAAATAAAATATCAATTTTGTACCTTTCATTGAATTTTACTTTCTCAAAAGTGTCAAAATGAAAGTCTTCTTTGAATTTTATTGTGTTGTTAAAACACTTTTGCTTGAAACAACATTCATTCTTGATCAATGTGCTTTTAAAATGGAAATTTTGTATTATACTTGGAAATGAGTTTCGCATACATTTCTAAGAGGAATATTATAAAAAATAGTGCAATAACTATCTTAGCATTAATTTTTGCACAAATTAATCTGAAGATATTTTTATTCCATTCTTATGTACAAGGGGTGATCAAATGAAAAGGTACGAAACGACACGGTGGGTACAAATATATAGACTTTATTCAAAATATACACCATAGGCCTGAGCACAACGATCCCACTGATGAACAAGCCGCAGGATTCCTTGTTCCCAGAATTCCTGTGGCTGTGACGAGACCAGTCCTTCACAGTGTCCTTGAGTACGTCCGTCGAGTTTGAAGCGCTTTCTTTCAGGTGTTTCTTCAGTGGACCAAACACATGGAATCGCAGGTGACATGTCCGGACTGTAGGATGGATGGTCCAAGTCTCCCATTGGAACTTGTCCAGTTCCATTTGTGTGACTCTGGAGACGTGTGGACGCGCGTTATCATGGAGCAAGAACCAACCCTCCGTGAGCAGCCCCGGTCTTTTGTTCTTGATGGACCTGCGTAGGCGTCGGAGTGTCTCACAGTACACATCGGAGTTAATGCTTTTCTGTGCTCGAGTAATTCTGTCTCGCATCATTTGGACCGCCGCTTTTTTATAAGAGCCTTTGCTCTCTCTGCGCATGCGGCACCGCGCATGATCCGATCCCAGTCAGAGTCTCCAATGGCATCCCGAGATGTCTCGCTACATT